>BQNB010022902.1:3883-62437 GCA_026074375.1 Tanacetum coccineum | reverse complement strand
TAGTAGAATCAAGATCTTACATATGGTGAGCATTGCCAAAGAAGAATGCACTAAAATAAACGTAGAGCAACTTGCATCAACTCTGGCTATTTATGCAGTAACTAGCGCATTTGCAGTCACAGATAGACCAGGGCACCCGTGACCTTAACATGATCCATGACTGCATAATAACTTGTTAAACAAAAAACAAATTAATATGTTAATACAAGAACAAGAAGAAATCAAACCTTTCCCAAGCTGGCTTGACTAGGAGTCATTTTACTGCTCTCATAGAGCTTGCAAAGACGCCAACCAATTAGAATGATTGCTTGTATATTGGATTACATTTGAACTAGCTTCAGCTGATTTATTTGGAAAGCTGCCAAAGGGGCTCCAAACTGCTTTCTCTCTTGTAAGTACCTATTAACCAGAAAAAAAAACTTTATATTCATAGAGCATAGTCTTAAACCACTCTGACCTGGTCCATACTAGCATTGACCCATTTCAATCTAAACCCGTTTTAGTACACTATGTAGCCTGCACGACCCAACACATCCATTTTGACAACTTAATAAGAGTGGTTTCTATTTTTGTTTTAGAAATCATGGGATACTTGATTGTGCAACAAAACAAATCATAGGAAAAACATAATCACACAATTGAAATTAAAGTGACATTACATTGCTGAAACAAAACATGAACTCCTAGATAGAATTCATGTTAGTCAAATAGAGTTATCTAGTGTTAGTTTATAGCCATGGAAATCAATCATCAACATTCAAGCACTGACCTCAACTCCGAAAAAGCTGAACATACGTTTTGAAGATCTTCAACCAACTTCTCAAACAGCAACCCTTTTGTCTCTTCAAACATATCACTCATTTTCTGCATACTCTTACTTCTTTCTCCCTTTAACGTTTGTTATTTTTCATCTCTGTTTCCACTTCTTCTTTCAATATATTCATTTCTTTCTCCATCATTCTGACTTGAAACATAGATTCCTGAAATTCAATAAACATATTCTCAAATTCCTTTACAATACAGCATCTTTCTCTTCAAGTTTGCTTTGAACCTTGTTTTCCATCTCCTCTGTAGACTTAATGCACTTCTGGATTTCAACCTCAACCGTCTGCGTTTCTTGATCCAAATCATGTAACTTTCTGCCAAGTTTGTCGGATTCTTTCTTGATGATCTTGAGTTTTTCACTTTCATGATTCATTTGAAGTTGTAGCTTTGTCTTTTCTTCTTCAGATTTAAGTAATTCGGTAGCTTTGCCACTTGATTGCCACTCGACATTGTCAATAGCGAGGCGAACTGTGTCCTTTTCACGTTTCTTGTTCTCTTCTTTAATTTTTAGCTTTATAGTTGCTATGTTATTCTTTAGTTTAACTTCGGATTGTTTAATCTTTAACTGAGCACGTTCAGTGTCCTCCTTGATGGTTAAAAGTCGGGTCAACTCCTTTTTCTTTGACACTAAATAGGATGATGCAATATTTGTTCTAGCCTTGGCTTGTGCTTCACATTGTTGGAAATAACCAAGAGATGAAGTGAAATTTGAAATGGAGCATCTTAGTGACTTATACTCTTTCTGTTTGACTAGAACGACCTCTTTGACTTCTTGTATGTTTCTTGAAAGCCGGTCAATGTCGATAATCTCTCTTTCAAATGAACTGAATAATCATTTTCGAATGGAAATGCCAAAACAGCGAACATGCCTTTGGGTTTAAATTCGGAAAGGATGGTGGTGAGAGTGGTGGATGGTGGTGGGAGTGGAGGATGAAGATGAAGATGTGAATTAATTAATAAACTTTTTTAAAAGTTCAGGAAAAGATCATTTAGGACGTGAAAGGACGATTTTGCCCCTAAACAAAAAGATAACAAAATTTCAGATGGAGTTTAGGGTCCTAAGGAAATAACTATTTCACCGGTCAAACTCAATGAACAACTCAGGTACGCCAGTGTAGTGTAATTTCGGGGACTTTTAGGATGAAACCTGCAATTTCGGGACAACCACAAAGACGATCTATGTACTTAACTCCCCTAAAAAATTCATCAGATTAAAAAAAGTTTTAGTGGATATATATTATTTCAATCAATCAATGAAAATTTTGTCGGTTGTGAAAGTGCACACTTATTATGGGACGAATGAACTATATTTTAAAATGACCATTTTTAATAGAACACCGCATCTTCTATGTCACAACATAAATGTTTCTAGTGAGACTTGAACACACAAATTCTTGGTTGATGGGTTGAACTTTTAGGCGTAAAGAGTGAGATTGGGTAAAAAAACATAACAAAATTAACTAATAATTTATTTTTGATCTCACATTTTTTTCTTCTAATAATAGTGGAATTCTGATAGTATAACTGACTAATTTACGGAGCTGATCTCACCATCTAACAAACCTTAAACCAAGGGGAAGGGGCATAACACACGCTATGCGTGTGGCATACACCAAAACGTGCAAAACCGCGACTAATCTGTGCATATACATTATTACCATATCGACTATGTATAGTACTCGGTCTCAAATAAACATACGAGTTGGCCCAACCTAACCAGTATTGATCACTTACCAAACTTGCCCACATGCCATTTTTTCTTTGATATCCATAGATGATGCAACATTACTTGGGATTTCTTGTATCGTAGGCCTGCGCAACGGAAAAGGATCAAGTAATTTCCTCATAAGATCTTTGGCATTTTCAGAAACTTGAGGCCATGGGTCACTCTTCAAATTAATTTCCAAACGTATTATTGCTAGAATGCTAGAGTTATAACTTGTAGTTCTGAAGAGGAAATACACACTATATGTGTTAAGTTCACATCCTTACCAGCATAAAAAAGAATTATAAATTAATATATGTAATCTGCTCCTTACCAGCATCAATGCAAGAGACATATAAAATATAGCATTGTAATAGTACTCGAGAATATATTGGTTACATGTTTAGGACCAACATTCCTTTTATTTGGTTAGAGTGTAAATTAGCCTCATTGCCTTGAAACGGTTTTGTGAAAGAAGTTCATTTGTAGTATGTTAGATAATCATTAAAAGACTTGTTGAGTACTTAAACTTAGGGGCGGAGCTAGGGGGTTCTCGGGGATGCACGAGAACCCGATAGAATTTTGTTGTGTAGTGTATATGTTTGCTAAAAATATCTATTTCTTCAAAATGAACCCGGTCCCAAAATTATGTGTTACATAAGTACTTGTTTTTATTTAATTAGTCAAATATGTTAAAATTTTAGTTTTTCATAATATTACTAAAGCCCAATATCCATGTTAAAATTAAAGATTTAATTAACTTAATAAAGCCTATTACACATAATCTTTTATTTAGTTAGAAAAAGAGAAAATTGTTACGCCTTTGGTTTAGGATAACTATCGTAGTTTATTATGTTTAGGATAAGTATTGAGTCATATTAGCAAATGTCAAAAGTCAATGTTTAAATTGGCAGAATGGTAATCTGTTTAATAAAGTGGAGGAAATTAGGCAAGAGTTGAAGAATGTTCAAAGGAAAATTGATGAAGATCCTTACAATAAAGCTTTGAGAGACACTGAGGTAGTCATTTTGAAAGAATACATGACTATTATGGATGATGAAGAAAAGCTGTTATTCTAAAAGAGCAAAATTAAATGGTTAAGTTTGGGAGATAAAAACAATTCTTTCTTTCATAAAACTTTAAAGGGAAGATATCAAAGGAATAGAATTGAGATGATTCAAGATGTGAATGGTGTCAACTATGAAGGTTCAGATGTTGCTAATCAATTTGTGATGCACTTTCAAGATTTCTTGGGAAAAAGATGTGAGGTAATGGATAATAATGAGTGCAGTTCATTATTCTATAACAAAATCAGTGATAAAGAAGCATTATCTATGACAAATGATGTATCTTCCAAAGAAATTAAAGATGCATTATTTGACATTGGTGACAATAAAGCTCCTGGCCCTGATAGATACTCTTCTGTGTTTTTTAAAAAGGCTTTGAAGATAATTGGTGATGATTTCCGCAAAGCAATTAAAGAATTCTTCACTTATGGGAAAATGCTTAATGAACTTAACTCAACTGTTATTTCACTCATCCCTAAGATTCAGAGTCCTCTAAAGGTGACTGATTATAGGCCAATTGCATGCTGCAATGTGGTCTATAAATGTATTAGCAAAATAATTACTAGCAGAATCAAAAAGGTCCTTGGAAAGTTAGTGAATATCAATCAAAGTGCTTTTGTGGCAGGAAGACAGATCCAAGACAATATTCTATTGACTCAGGAGCTGCTTAAAGGATATGATAGGAAAGGAGGTCCCAAAAGAGTTGATTTTAAAATTGATATTCAAAAAGCATATGATACTGTTAACTGGTACTTCCTTGAAAACATTTTGACCCATTTTGGATTTCATAAATAGATGATTAACTGGATTATGCTATGTTTGAAGACTGCAAGTTTTACCATTAATGTGAATGGTGAAAATTGTGGGTATTTCAAGAGTGGTAGAGGATTAAGACAAGGGGATCCTATGTCTCCTTACCTATTCACATTGGTTATGGAATGCTTTACTCTAATGATGGAAAGGAATGTGAAGAGAAATCCTGAGTTTCAGTATCATCATGGATGTAAAAGTATGAAAATAACTCATGTATGCTTTGCTGATGACCTGCTTGTTCTATGCCATGGAGATGCTGGTTCAGTTAAAGTTGTAAGGAAATCTATTGATGAGTTTGGAGAATGTTTTGGTCTACTTCCTAATTTCAACAAAAGCATTATCTTTTTTGGCAGTGTAAGTGATGAGATTCAAGAAGATATAATGAAAGTTATGCCATTTGAGAAAAGGGAAACTGTTAGTGCAAATATTATGATATTTAATCTATACGATCTCTTTATGTTTTTGTGATGACAAACATGTGACTTGTAATACGTAACGTAAAGTGAGCAAGTTGCTCGTAATCACAAATCATCAATGCATACATGCATCAACATCTCTTGACGTCTCAAGTATGCATCAAGACGGACATTGGTTTACACCCGACGTAAATCACATAAGGTATGTACAAACAAGCATTAAACTTGTAGGATGATCAAAGAAATAAGTTTTTGTCTTAAACTTTACATTTTTATAAATGTAACAAAATAACTTTTTCAAAACTTAATTAGACAAATTATTTTTGAATTATAAAGAAATGTTTTATGTTGTAATTATTTCAAAATTCAAAATCTGGTTCTTTTTCCCCCAAAACATGTTACACTTTTACCAGACAAGTTTGTCACAACAAAAAGACAAAAACAGGAGCGTCTATCGGGGCAGTCCCTTAAATAAGCCGGCGGCCCCCTTAAATACCGGCGGCCCTCTAATATATCTGGGATAGCCGTTTCCTGACAGGCTGTTTTTCAGCTCCTATAAATAGTGGGCCACCTCTAACTATTTTTATAACCCTTTTGCATGATTTTCTTTTAGTTCTTTCTCTTTCTAGATCTCACTAAATCTTTAATCATTTAACTTGGTTAATCTTGTTTAAATGTGATCAAATATTCTATCTTTTCCTCCTTTCCTCAAGTGCAAGAGAAGAACTTAGGTCATCTTCAAGATCCGAAGTTATGTAGTCTAGTTAGTCCATTTGTTACATTTGTTACATATAAATCGAGTCCATGTCTTCCAATCTTTAGTAGTGTGTAGATCCGAATGGTGTGTACATTCAAAAAGGTTGATTGTGGGTTGCTTAGTATTTTGGGCCTTAAAATACATTAGTGTAGTGGTAGATTGGTTCTGGCTAAGATTAAGACTCAAAATTTAGCTTAGTGTTGGAAAATATTGTAAGCGACGCGGTTTATGTATTTAGGCCATAAAACACAAGGTTTGTTATGTTGGGCCATAAAACATAACGGGTTTGGTTGTACCTGAATAAGGACTCGACATCTAGCTTAGTGTCAAAAAATAATGTAAGCATTAGTATAAGGTATTCTTCGCCGAAAGGGAGCTTGTTGATTAGTGAAGTAACTCTTGAGTTGGATACTCGAGGAGTGGAGTAGGGCAAAGAGGAGCTTCATGACCGAACCACTATAAATCATCGTGTCAGTTTGTAATTTCTTTTACCATTCTCTTTACTTATGTCTTTACATTATTCACTTTACTTTTACACTTGCATTGTGCTTATGATTGTGTGAATTATTGTGTATGTTGTGTTAGTCATGGTTGTGTAGCTCTTTGTAGTAAACATTGTGAGTGTAAATATATTGGTAGAATATGTGCTAGTTATTGTAAATCCATTATCGACACTTCTCATATTGGGTCAAACTTGATTGGTGATTTGATACAAATGATCTAGTCCGAAAACCTCTTTTGGAGGCGGTCCCCTTAAATAGGGCGGCCCCCTGATGTACTAGGCGGCCCCCATATATTTATGGGACCACCGGCAGAGAGTGATTTAATAATTAATTCTTGATCTTAACGTTTTTAAAAGGAAACATATTCACCCCCTCTACGGTTTCCACATTATGGTTAGAAAGATGTGTTAAAACAAGAGAAATGGCTTGGTATTTATAGCCATAAATTTTACTATAGACCGGTTTCGCCGGTTCTGTTACAGAACAAAACCGGCCTTTATATCAAAGGGAACCAGCGCACAGTAACACAATCTGAATTTTGATATGCAAAATCTTGAGAGATCATGTGTAATCTTGTAAGATTATGTTAATATATGCTGCAAATGATGATGTTATTTATGATGCAAATATTACTTCACTTGTTTTGTTTGAAATTTAAAGTGATGCTTAAATATTGAAAATAAATGTTTAAGACGTTTGGAACGTTTTTACTTTATAGAGATTCTACTAAATGTCATCAACAAAACATGAGAAGATCGTACAATAAGATAAACGTTTTTTACGGGTTTATTTGTGTTAACAATTACTTTTCAAAGACCCATTTAGATGTCGTTATCTCATATCTTGTGCAATGGTATTATGAAGTAACGCTCCCGGACATAATTCCGCTGCGATCCTATTTGGGGGTGTTACATAAGCTAATCTACCTAATTACAAGCCATATGCCCTTTGTGAAGTAACCACGAGAAAGAAGAAGAACGAATATGGTCAAAAATGTCACTTTTTCTCATCGGATGCTAACAAAAAGTAGCACTATTACGAAACCTCCAAAGCTACCAAAGAGAAAATGCCACAATAACATAAAGATGATGTTTCTTCTTCTTCGAAGAATGCCACAAATCAAACCAATTCTTTCAATGCTCAAAAGAAGAAAAAGGAGGAAAAGGGATGCCACAAGTCAAACCAATATAAGTGTTTAATGACTCACTGAATAAAAGACTTGTCTTTTTATGTGATTACAAGTAGCCATGTATAAAGCGGTTTTTTTGCCGTAACCGGTTACTAACCGATCCTAACCGGTTTTTTGGTCAAACCCAGTCAACCCGGTTAGTACCAAAAACCGGTTAGTAACCGGTTGGACTTTTCAACCCAAAAAACCTCAACCGATACTAACCGGTTAGTAACCGGTTAGGGTTGGAAAAACCGGTTAGTAATCGGGTTTTTTTTACCGCTATTCGGTGACTAGGGTGCTCGGTTTTTTTTTTTGCCAAATCGTTTTACACATTATAAACTCAATAAACTTCTATTTTTATTAAATAACCTCATAATACATCAAACATAAACTACTTGAAACACAAAACTAATACATTGAGCGATTTATTCATCGAAAAGCTAATACATTGGATAGAGCCATAGAGGTCTTATTTGGAGTCTTCAGAACCAGAACCGGAACCGGACCTAGCTTGTTCTTCTAGAATGATTTCTTCATCGGTAATATTGATTGCATAACCTGCTTCCGCCTTGAGTAATTGTTGTTCGATCTCTAAACAATCGCCTTCAGGATTTGAAGTGTGTAGTGTACGTTCTTGTGTGTCTAAGTGATCCTTCAAGTAAATACACATCTCCAAAGATGTTGATGTGAGTCTTGTTCTTCGTATCGATAATACCCTTCCACTAAGAGGAAAAGCGGATTCCGAAGCTACTGTAGAAGCTTGTATGCTTAGTAAATCTCCAGCCATGATCGATAGAACGAGAAATTGAGATTGCCTTTCTTTCCACCAACACAAAATATTAAAGTTGTTAAGTTCTTCTTGTTCCATATCGATTATCCAATCAGTACCAGTATATCTCCCAAATTCATTAGTACCGGTATTTTCACTCCTAGACCGTTTAATACTTTCTTGTCTTAACCTTTGGAATATGCTTAAATTCGAACTCATAGACGATGATGAATGAGCCAAACTAATTGAAATATTTCTTGAACCATATTTACTAAAATATATAACAAATAAATCTTTAAATTTTTTTTTAAAATAAGCTTGTGCATTTGTTCCAAAGTTAATGTCTTATTCATACAAATTCAAATCAATAGAAATCTTCTCAATAAAAGTTCCACCCGGCTAATGTTAAAGCATGGGTTCAATGCGGCGGCACAAGTAATTACCGGTGGGATTTCTTTGATATATTTTTAAATTTTTTCTTTCATCGGTACAACCATCATATCATATGGTGGGCCACTTAATTCGAATTCGCCTATTTTTGAACACATTGCAAAAAGATGATGGAGTGCCATATGACTCGTGGGATAATAAACACCCGATAAAAAGTTGTTGCCTCTTTAAAAACTTTGAGTAATTCAGTTAATCTTTGAATAATCTCCCATTTTTTGACCAAAAATGGTTCGATTCGTTGTGGGTAATTTTGAACAAGACTATCATGAAAAATACGCAAAGAAATTTTTTGGCGTAAAGCACATTTAAACATTAAATAATTCGAGTTTCATTTTGTAGGAACGTCACAATTAGGTGTTAAAAAAAGGTGTGTTGGTTTCGGTACACAATGTCATATAATCTATATATCTTCTTTTAGGCCCTTGAAATACATCTTGCAACATTGTTTTAAAAGCATTTTTTTATCGACATTATTTCGGGTACAGCTAGTCCGTCTTGCACAACCAAGTTTATGATGTGTGCAACACATCGACTATGAAAAAAAATGTCGTCCAAAGGTGGTTTATATTTTAGAATTAGTCTAGTTGCGGCATTTGTATTGTTAGAAGCGTTATCAAATGAGATTGAAAAGGTCTTATTTTTTAATTTAAACTTTTTTAATACATCTCGTAACTTACTATATAAATTTGCACCTGTGTGTGGATAATCAAAGTTTTTAAAATCAATCATACGCTTCATCATTTGCCAAGTTGCGGGATCAATCCAAAGCGTGGAAACACAAATGTACGAACCGGGCAAACCATGAAGAGCCGACCAAACATCGGTTTTTAAGTTTACACTTGGATTTAAATTTTCAAAATCATTTATGAGTTCGAGTTTAGCCTTTTTACGCATTTTAAATGCATCACGTCTGATGAGGTGTCATTTTATACACTATTTCGAGGTCATTTAACCCCTTAAATCATGCAAATATGCCTAAATTATGTGCTTAATCGTTTGTTTTTAGGTTTTTAGCACTTCGATGGTATTTGAAGAAAATACACGTGACTTGGGCTCATTTGGAGAAGAAACGGACCAGATTACGGACCTACACCAAATCTTTAAAGAAATATTGCTTACAGAACGTGGAGACGGCGTCGCAAGCATAAAGCGACGACTTCGTGATCTATTCAGTGACGGCGTCTGGAAATTGAAGACAGCGTCAGGACGTGGCCGACTTAAAAAGGATCTAGAATCATCCACGTAGCGATGGCGTTAGGACCATAACATGACGCCGTCGTCGCGATATCTCTATATATACAAAACCGATTTTAGGGTTTTAAGTGTGTAACTTTTGGGATAACTTTGTATAACTTAGGGAGACGAACCCTAGTCTTTGTAGCAGCTTTATAGGTCGTTTTTAGGGCCTCAAAACCCTATTGTACTACCTTGGATCCATGTTTTAATTCAAGTAAGGTTATTTATCATTAATCATTCAATATGTATATGTGTTGTGTGATTGATTTATCTTCTTACTTCCTTTATAACATGCGAGGCTAAACCCTCCTTTGTATTTGCTTATGATTGCATGAAAGTCAGATTGTAGATCCTTTTACTGTTGCTTCTTGTTGATGATTGTGGCGTGTTAGGCCTTAGAAAATTAACTTTTGTCGGTATTGCTGTTGACACATCTAGGGAAACGCGAGTGCGTAGAAAGGATACCATAAGGTAAGAGTCTTCATACTACCTTTCCCCTTATGTGGTTGATCCCTCTTAAGGTATTTCACACACATTTAATATACTCTTAGGGGCCTTGTAATAGTTTTCATACTACCTTACTTGTGCTTTACCTTAACGGTATATTAAATAGACGACGGATTCGTGTAATTCGTTCATAACCTAGGAAATACTTACACATTACATCACAAGTGTGACAAGGTAACAGGATTTGGAGAAAAAATCTGATAAGTAATTCATGATTAAGTAAATACATTTAATTATCATAAAGTTATCACTAGTAGATTAGTTTAGTTAATAATAGTTTATCAAACCAACCTCTCAAACCATAGATTTACCTGCTTTCCTATAAATATAAAAATACAAAAATAATCTTCTCTCAACCCCTAGAATTCTATTAGACCGTAATCAAGCCTTCCCAACCTATTCTCCTAGAGAACGATAACAACCCCCGAGTCTTGCCTATACTACTACTACAACGGTTAGGTACTCTGCCTAGGGAGTTGTAAAACTTCTTGTTGAAGTCCTACGACGACCGCATCAAGTTTTTTGGCGTCGCTGCATGGGGAATAGTTATGTTTTGATCATTGTTTAACTTAGTTCTACTCACTTGATTCCTTTCAAGTAAGACTTTAATTTATTAGCTTTCTCCTCATATCTAATCTTTTCTTTCGTGTTAATGTTTTGTAACCCATTCACACAGATCAAAACCACAATGAGAGACGAGAATCCTATCCGCACTCTTGGATACTACTCCAAACCTAGCCACGAAGGCTACAGGAATATCATCGAGCTCCTCGTAGGGAACAACGTAGTACCTTTCGATCTGACACCATCCGGTTAGGCAAATGAAAAAAAGGATGTTCATTCCCACGGACCTTACGGTCCGAGGATCTAAACCAACACCTTAAGGATTTTCACAAAAACTTGTGGGACTCTACTTGACCTTTGATGGGTGAAAACAGGGAAAGAACGCGCCTGCATTTATTTCAATTTTTCCTTCGCGATCAAGCTAGCAATTGGCTTGAACGTCTTCTAACAGGTTCCATCACCACTGTAAGAGGAACTTACTACGGTCGTTCCCTTGCTCAATCTTTCCACCAGGAAGGACTTTAAAACTTGCAAGGATATCCTGAAGTTCCAACAACATCAGAAGAATCTTATCTGAACAAGGACTCGATTCAAGACTTACTCTGAAAAGTACCTCTACCATGAGAATTGAATCTCTGCTCCAATGTGCAAATATTAACGACCGCATTGATCACACCCTAAAAAGGACAGTGGACTACGCCGCTGGAGGCCGACTAAGGAAAATGAGTGCAGAAAAAGCCTGGGCCACCATCGAGGAGTTAGCTCGATATGAGGATGAAGGGTGGAACGACCCAACCATCTCAGAAAAAGGGGGCCTCAACTATAAAAACCTCGACCTTAAACAATTATTAAGGATCATAAGTTTTTTTTGTAAAGTTAGAACACTAATGTGAGAGCAATCACGCTAAAGGGAAAGGAGTGAAAACATATTTGGGATAAAAGCGACATGATGCGTCAACGACCTCCGGAACTCCATCTCGCCTAGAGGGCAGTTCGAGGATCTATGATGAATTTCATTCAAGATCTAATGAAGAAAAGTTAAGCAACTCGAAGAGTATATGGGTGTTATTGGAAGTGATTTCATGCAACTCTCTTTGGAGGTTGTAGGGAAATTAAAGGAAGAAATAAGGATGGAAGAAAATAGAACCAAAAAGATCAAGAAGATCACAAGGTACCCCAACACTAAGGTTCTTGAGCCTCTTAATAGTTATAAATTCTCAGAAGTTCTCACAGAAAAGGCATCTTTCCATACACCTAAATTCGTCTCACCAAAGTCAATTTGTGTCAAACACGTCCAGACAATCTTCCCCAGTCCACCTTTTGTAAGGGAAAGTATCTTTGGATTTGAGCCTGGTACAAACAATAACCGAAACGGAAAGTCCCAACATGATGCGAAAAAGTTAAGCCCACAAAGTACCTCACAAGTCCACCATCGTTTTTGAGAAAACACAGCCGACCCGTTACTCACCCGGAAAAGTAGAAGAGACTTTTAGAAACCCCATAAGGAGAAACCTTTTAGAAGATACTGCAAATAGAGGATTTAGGCTTGAATACTTGTAATCATGACATTCCTCTTAGTTCTAGGGAAGTTCCTAGTTTTGATGAACCGAAGCCTCAACCACAACCCTTACCTAATTGTCCATCCTTAGATGTAAGTCTAGGAGACGAAAGAGGCCCCGAACCACCCATCAAACCACATAGTCCGGATAGTTTTAGGATGAAGGTAGTAGACAATTTAACCATCCATATACCACCTTCACCTCACGCGGTGTCTTTCTACCCTAAGGATGTGTATTGCTATTATCACCCATGTGTAGAAGACCCTAAGAAACATTATGGATTTAAACCGGGTTTATTAGGACATAGTGGATCTTTAGGTGTTGATTTTTTTGAATTTCGAGATGATTGAAAATGATTGGCAATTAGAACCCAAAGAAGTTTCTTTTCTTAAAGAAGGACTTAATTTACCTATTTGGCCAAAAGAATTAGAAAATGGTAGGATGAAAGAAACACACCAATTAGAGCACAAAATTCAACAAATACTTTTTCAACATATGGCTCCTTCTTACCACAATGGTGTGTACCGTTACTATCACCCACACTTGAACTCAAGTGTAGGGGAACCCTCCTCTTTATCTGTTACTAAATAAGGGTAGAGTCAGGCTCGTGAGCTCGAACAAAAACAACGTTGTTCTTGGAGCAACCCAATGTTTAATTTATTAACGCATAGTTTAGGAAGTGTCCGTGTTTTTTAATTCTTTATTGTTTTTTTGATTACTTTGAATGAGTTTTGTAACATGCTTTGTTTGTTTATAACTTCGTCTTATTGTAATCCAAAGGTAATTTGCAACAAAAACTAAGTGTAGGGAAATAATCTGTTTTCGTAAGAACCAAATTCAAAGCATTTAAGATCAATTAATTAGATTATTCCGCGTCATTTTCAAGTTATATGAAATGTAATGATTAATTCAAGGTTTTTATGCAATACTTTTTTTCATATTTGACTTATAAAAAATTTGTGCTGGAATTTCTCATTAAAAACGAAGAAGAAATTTTCATAGAGGCTGGAGACGGCGTCAGATTTTATCCTGACGGCGTCGCGTCTCCAGCTATGTAAAAATTTGAAAATTTTCAAGTATTTCTGAAAAATAAAATGTGCAATATTTAAATTTGTAATTCTTTTGTAAACCATGCTAAAACCTACAATTATATCATACTCTCTCCTATCTTCCTGTTTCGTAGATCGAAAACCCTAAATTCATGTTGTATATTTATCTACCCGCCAAATATTGTTTTTTTTTATGCTTGGTGTAGTTTTCCGTAGTCTTGATTTACAGGTTATATTGATGATAAAAAGCTTGGAAGTTCCTTGGAGTATTACCATTGGATAATTCTTGGAGGACGATTCAACCAGTTATCACATGTTTCTTCTCCATTATTGAGCAAACCAGGAGAGTACTAGTTTCTTTTACTTGTTTTCTTTTCCTTTTATTCGTTTTTACGGGTACTTCTATAGAACATTGGGGACAATGTTCAACTTAAGTGTAGGGGGAAAATAAGCCTTAGAAACTATTTTCCTTCATTGTACCATTTGCTTTGTCCTTGAAATGATGGGTAATATATCAAAACATAGCATAAAAAGGTAATTTTGACCCAAAATTTAAATTTTTATGACACATACCGACGAAAACCGAGTATTAATAGCGTCTCATGGATAGGAATGTATATGACTAGCACAAAAACCCTCAGAATTCCACCCAAAAAATGTGAGGTTCGCCTTTAGATCTATAGGAATTCGGGTATCTATTATTGATACCCAAATAGTTTATACCTTTAGCTTTTTCGAGTTAAGGAGTGAGCAATCATGTGTGTCTATTCCATCGTTATGGATGTGTATATGTGGTTTTGTCACCTTTTCTAGAGCATTGGTATCGGTATTAAAATTTATGAGTGTACCGATAGTATATTAAATTCTAGAACTTGTTTTTGTGATGCCATTCTGAGACCGCATAGGCCAGAATTTAGGTTATCTGATAAAGGCACTAGGATTAACCCATGTTTTAAACCTGTAATTGTTTATGATGGTCACATCGATCATATAACTATCCCACACCCTTGCCATGCACTCACTTTTAGTGCAGGATACCCCTAGTACAACCCTTCGAGCCTATCTTTTTTCATGGTTCTCATAATTTTCTGGTTAAGCCGGACTATTAATGAAGAGCATTGTCACCCTTAAACCAATCGTTACACCCAAATCGCCTTAACCTACCTTGTATGTACTCACCTTTAGTACATTATTGTTTTAACCCAAGTTAATTATTTGAGTACACGTTGCTAGTCCCTATCCTTAAAATACGTTGTTGGAACGATTGGGAATGTCATGATAATATTTTATTTCGCGAAAGAATGGGGAAAAAAGTTTAAATCAATACCCACATATGTTTGTAGATGATCTTCATGATTATTTTTGATCCACCTCAAATCGGGTCATTAGTTAGATTGTAAATAATCGAGTATGTAAAAGTTCAAGTTTAGGGGTGTGTCTATAAACCCCTATGATGTATTATATGTTTAAGCAATGGCAGGGCAAAAGTGTACGAAAAAAATGTATATAAAAAAATGAGTGAAAAAAATGTGCGGGCTGCCATTTGCTTATATCTATGTTTATATTAGAGTCAAGAAAAGAAAAAGAAAGAGATTGATGTAGAGTTGTGTAGAGTTTGTATATCTTCGTCCGAGTCTTGGCTTAGCAACCAAACCAACGTATATTCGTATAAATAATTAGCTAACCCTTCCACTCCAAATTCACCCAAAGCCACCCAAATGTATCCCATCCGTTTCTGTTTCCATTATATGTTATCTTACATCTACACCCCACAACCCTTTAAAAGACCTCTTGGATAGTAATGAATAATGCTTGCGCCTAGCGGTGAAGTTAGAACAATTACCAAGCTATGTAAGTTTATATCTAGACAGGTAATGAGTGTTGATTTTCCGTTTTCCCATTATGTTATAATTTATTATACACCCGAGTGAAAGAGAGAATCCCAAACACTTATGTGAGGTGCTAGTGTATGCTTTTCGTGCTTTTAATTACGAGGTCTAGAAGGTTGTGTTGTAAAATACTTTTAGAGAGTAGGTTAAATGACCCTTATATTGCTATTGTCTAGGTAGAAAAACTCATTTACTTGAGGACAAACAAATCCCAAGTGTAGGGGTATTTGATGAGGTGTCATATATACACTATATCCATGGTCGATTATAACCCCCAAAATCAGCAAATATGCCCAGATTAGAGCTTAATCGTTTGTTTTTGTGTTTTTTAAGCAATTGGATGGCATTTGGAAGGGAATACATGTGACTAGGCTCTTGAGGAGAAGAAACGTACGAGAATTATGGACAGTGCTCCAATTCACCACGAAGTATAAGATCTCAGAGCGTGTGGAGACGGCGTCCCGCAGGCTAAGCACGTCGTCGTAATCTATCTAGTGACGGTGTCTGGATATTGGCGACGGCGTCACAACGTAGCCAACTTAAAGTGGATCTAGAACCATCTACTTGGCGACGGTGTCAGGAGCATAAAGCGACGCCGCCGCGTCAATATGTCTATATATACAAATCTGATTTTAGGGTTTTAGTGTGTAACTTTTGGGATAACTTTGTATAACTTAGGGAGACGAACCCTAGTCCTTGTAGCAGCTTCATAGGTCATATTTAGGGCCTCAAAACCCTATTGTACTACCTTGGATCCAGTTATAATTCCAGTAAGGTTTAATTTAATCATTAACATCAATATGTCTATGTGTCGGTGTGATTATTTACATCTTCTTACTTCCTTTATAACATGCGAGGCTAAACCCTCCTTTGTATTTGCTTATGATTGCATGAAAGTCAGATTGTAGATCCTTTTACTGTTGCTTCTTGTTGATGATTGTGCGCGTTAGGACTTAGAAAACCAGCTTTTGTCTGTATCGTTGTTGACACATCTAGGGAAACGCGAGTACGTAGAAAGGATACCATAAGGTAACAGTCTTCATACTACCTTGCCCCTTATGTGGTTGATCCCTCTTAAGGTATTTTACACGCATTTAATATACTCTTAGGGGCCTTGTAATAGTCTTCATACTACCTTACTTGTGCTTTGCCTTAACAGAATATTAAATAGACGACGGATTCGTGTAATTCGTTCATAACTTAGGAAATACTTACACATTACATCACAAGTATGACAGGGCAACATGATTAGGAGAAACAATCTGATAAGTAATGCATGATTAAGTAAATACATTTAATTATCATACAGTTATCACCAGTAGATTAGTTTATTAATTAGTGTACTTAATAGTTAATCAAACCAACCTCTCAAACCATAGATTTACATGCTTTCTATAAAATATAAAAACACAAAAATAATCTTTTCTCAACCCCTAGAATTTTGTTAGACCGTGATCAAGCCATCCCAACCTATTCCCCTAGAGAACGATAACAACCCTCGTGTCTTACCTATACTACTACTACAACGGTTAGGTGCTCTGCCTAGGGAGTTGTAAAACTTCTTGTTGAAGTACTACGATGACCGCATCAAGTTTTTGGCACTGCTGCATGGGGAATAGTTAGGTTTCGATCATAGTTTAACTTAGTTCTACTCGCTTGAATCCTTTTAAGTTAGACTTTAATTTCCGCATATTAGCTTTCTCGCAGTATATCTTTTCTTTGTGTTAATTGTTTTGTAACCTATTCTCGTCAACCACCATGGGAGACGAGAATCCTATCCTTACTCTTGGAGACTATTCCAAACCTAGCCACAAAGGCTATAGGAATACCACCGAGCTCCCCGTAGGGAACAACTTGGTACCTCTTTGATCCTACACCATCCGGTTGGTGCAAAACAGATGCTCATTCCACGGACTTCGGTCCGAGGATCCAAACCAACACCTTAAGGATTTCCTAAAACTTGTGGACTCACTTGACCTTGACGGTGAAAACAGGGAAAGAACGCGCCTGCATTTATTTCAATTTTCCCTTCACGATCAAGCTAGCAATTGGCTTAAACGTCTTCCAGCAGGATCCATCACCACATGGGATGATCTCACTACTCGTTTCCTTGGTCAATTCTTTCCACCAAGAAGGACCGCAAAACTCCGTAATGATATCTTGATGTTCCAACAACATCATGGAGAATCTCTCTCAGAAGCATGAACTCATTTTAAGGACTTACTCCAAAAAGTCCCTCATCATGGCATCGATCGTTGGCTTCAAATCTAAACTTTTTATGATCATGTCTCCTTTCATCTTAAGTGCGAGATTGACGACCATGAGAATTCATTGAGAACCTTGCACTTTACGACCATGAGTGCTAGAATAACGTAAAAGAATTCGTCAAATCGGTCAAGGCTATTTCTACGCCTTATAGTACCTCAAAAACACCTGACCGAAGACTTCTTGAGCTCGAAGACAAGATTAATTTCTTACTAAAAGGATCATGACCGACAACAAGACCAAGCTCAACACACAACCCTCAAGCTCATGCTGAAGTAGTCTACGAACCACCGAAGCAGAACCCCTTTACTTTTCGTGAACGTACCAGTCCAAACCCTCAACCCCAAGCATTAGGAACCACTTTCAAGGCTCGAGTACGGGACTACATGGCAGCATACCGATGACATCAAATAACGTCTATTTTATAACATCGTTTATCCCACAATATTAACCTATTTTGTATAGTTATTGCAAAGAATTGTTACTTAATCGTTTATGTTTGAGAATTACAATAATTATGGAGTAATTGGTGAAACATAACAAAAGGCGCGCATTTTGGAGCTTAAATGAAGATATTTTAAAGATAACTATTCTGAAGACCAATGCGCCGTATCCATCAAGAAGATACGGCGTATCCGTGCCTGCACTCACCAAAAGACCACAGAAGACTAAAGATCAATACGCCGTATCCAAAGAACTCAATACGTCGTATTTAAGATATGGAATCGATATAATATTCTGGAAGATATCAAACGTGGTCCCTACTCCAAGAAATCCCCAATATGTCGTATCCAACCCATTGGATACGCCGTATTGAACCGGCTTCCAAACATTATAAATAGAAAACTCAAAAATGAGTTTTAAGTGTGCTAAATCATATTCTCGATACCTAAACCACAAAAGTCGATTTTCAGAAGAGAAAAAGAGCAGAAGAGGTCGAGCAACGTATTTAATTCCATAGGAGACATCGTGTAATTCCATATACTTTTGTAATCGTTCAGTTTTTGGTATCATTCGTTAACTCGGTTAGTTTACCTTGGCTAAATTATTACTCTTGTATTTATTATGACGTTTAAAGGCTAATACCTTCGGGTATTAGCCATTATTATGAAGATCTGAATGTTTGGTATTTGTTTATATCGATTTCTTGATTTATCGTTGTATGCTTGTTTATGTTTATCAATTTATACTTGTTTACGCGCTTTTGTATGTGACCTATCATTCAACTGGATCTAGCTAAGTGGACCAAGCGGATCTAGAGTCCGGGATAGCTCTCCATATAGTAATTTATACACCTAGAATAATAGTTACACAAATATTGTCCTTCTAAGTTTGTGTCTAGGATACGCTTCGGGCTTAACTAGTTAATTGGATATTGCCAATGGTTTATTGATCGTGTTGACTAGCAGGTGACCTAGATAATTCAACAAATAACGTTCTGATTCCATTGGATAGTTGGACAAGTGGACTACTAGTGTATAGATTGCCATTAAGCGGTAAGTGGGTAAAGTCTCTATGAGCTAGGGTTTAACAAGATCACCATTGCTTTAATCCCTAAGATAGATTATAATCAGCAAATAAGGATGCTTTATGCGGATGCTTTAATTGTGACAGAATTAACGTGTCTAGGTCTTAGGATGATGTAACGCCTAAGTCTTAAGAATGATATGCCACCTCGAGAGAAGAAATCATTGCACTTAATAAACAAACCAACGTTCTAATCGGATTAATAATGGTTAATACAGTTTTCTTATATAAGGTTCGACCGCTCTTTTATCTTTTGTTAATTAGCTTGCGTGGGTAACAGTTTCTTGAATTGATTGTAGTCACCAACCAAACCGTGCCAGTCTCTCAGGCTGAAAACCCCCTTTTCCATTAGAATTAGGATTTAGACTGACATAGGTTTAACATAGGATTAGAATAGAATTAACATAGATTAGATAACCAAGATATTAATTAAATTGATAGATTTAACCTCGCTCTTAGTGATCGACACCTTACTTACCACGAAACTACTACCGATCGGGTACACTGCCTGTTAAAGTGTTGTTTTTGGTTGAGTCGGTAATATTTGTATATTTATCTTTAATTGTTTGCTTGTATATTTATGTGTTTAATTGTTTGCGTATTTAATTGTATTTCTTGAATACACTGTTCTGGTCGACAGTTGAATACGGCGTATCCAATCCCACTGAATACGGCATATCCAGTTCTCTGTCTAATATAACGTATTCATCTCAACATATCAATACGGCGTATCCACTTCCATTGGATACGACATATCGATCATCTGGGATAGAAACTAAGATAATTGATTTTCGTGTAATTTTTTTTACCTTCCTTCAGAACAAATCCTACTGATTGTTTATCCCTTGTTATCAGGTAGTGCATGACAAGGAGTTCAACGAACGAACTATACACACCCTACAAAGATCCTGAACGAGAATTTCGATCATCAAAGAAACACTTCAAGTAACTTAGCCTTGACGAATTGAGATCTCTGGATTTCAATCTACTTTCTGACAAAGAATACTTAGAGGAAGAAGAAGAAGAAGAAGCAATGGCGGAAACAATGGAGCAATACATGAGCAAGACCCGAACGGACTATGGATCAGGAGTCGCTAAGCCTAAAATTGATAACAAAGATCAATTTGAACTAAAAGGACAATTTCTTAAGGAGCTTCGAGAAAACACATTTAGCGGTTTGGATAATGAAGATACTAATGAACACATTGAGAAAGTTCTCGAAATAGTTGACTTATTCCATGTTCCTAACATCACTGTGGATCAACTAATGCTCCGAGTCTTCCCTATATCCTTAACTGGAGCCGCAGCCGTTGGCTAAGAAACGAACCAACTGGTTCAATCAAAACTTGGGAAGATCTTAAAACTAAGGTTTTGAACAAATACTACCCACCTGGTCGAACTGCGAAGAAAATGGAGGAAATCAACAACTTTCAGCAAGAGCCAAATGAAACCCTTTATCAAGCATGGGAGCGCTTTAAGGAACTCTTGATGAAGTGTCCTCAACACTATTTGACTGAGATGCAGGAGGTGATTTTGTTCTACAATGGTTTGGATGTTCCAACACGACAGATTCTTGACTCAAGAGGTGCCGTTCTAACTAAAACTGCTGCAGATGCCAAAATAGCCATCCAAGAAATGGTTGAATACTCTCAAAAATGGCACAATGGAACATCAAGAGGAAGAAGTACTAAGACTTCTGACGGATTAGCTGCGATACAAGCACAATTAAACAATCTTGGAAGAGAGATCAAGAAAGTGAATGAAAAAGTTTATGCTGCTCAGGTTGGATGTGAGCAATGCAAAGGACCCCATTACACCAAGGATTGCCCACAAAAAGAAGAAGGGAATGCCCTAGAAGAAGCTTACTACACGCAATTTGGTGGACCTTTTCAAGGTGGGGGATATAGAGCAACTGCTCCAGGGTACTATCAAAGGAACAACGCCAATCCTTTCGTTCAGAATGAGGCCAATATATGGAAAGATACCCTGAGCAAATTCATGAGTGAATCAACAAAAATACACGAAGAAAACTCTAACTTGATCAAAGAAATCCGAGCTTTGACAGATGCTGCAATAAGGAACCAAGGAGCATCGATCAAAACTTTAGAAATACAAATCGGGCAAATAAGCAAGGTACTATAGGAGAGAGGATTTGGAAGCCTACCAAGCTCAACTGAAACAAACCCGAGAGACCAAGTCAAGTCGATTTCAACCACTATTGAAGCTGATTCAAACTCGATACGCCGTATTAGATCAAACCAATACGCCGTATCCACTGGACAGAACAGTACATTGTTATACAAGTCAAGACAAATGACGGTTCCTTTTCTAAGTCATTTGGATAATCATTACTATGAAGAAGAGGGGAATTATCGAACAATTCACGGGTAGTCTTATAGAGCTTCAAGTATAAACAACGCCATACCCTCGAAAGGGAGAAGAGAATGAAAACCAGTCATCTAGCAAGTTTCACTTTTACCTTGCTTTATTAATGATTTCTGTTTTGATCAAGCCCTTTTTAAAATTAGAGCTGGCGTTTTGTTAGTGTTATCCTCCTCTCGACCTATTACTTAGGATTAGGCGAATTAGCTCATCACTTGGTTGACAGGGGAAATTTGGTGATAGGACTGTGAAATATCCAAAAGGGAATAGCTGAAAAATCGTATATAGGAATTGGTAAATTTACTTTCCTAATAGACTTTATAATTCTTGATATGCCCGAGGATGTCAAAGTACCCTTGATCCTCGGAAGACCATTTTTGTCTACCGCCCGTGCTAAGATTGATGTTTATAAAAGAAAGATTACTTTGAGGGTTGGGGAAGAAAATATTATTTTCAAAAGTGTTAAACCTGCTAGTAGTATAATTAAGAGGGTCTATATGCTAAGTTTGAGAGAAAGAATGGAGCTTGATTTAGAAGCTAGGCTTATGGGAGAGACTTTGGTGTTTTAAAATAGATCATTTGGACCCTTTTATCGGAAGATTACATTGAATTAAATGATCTTATGTAACCATTTGAGCTTAGAAGAAATCAAGGAGATGATTTAATGCCCACCATTGAGGAAGGTGAGGTAATTGAGGAATTTAGAACTAGGGATGAAGATCTTGATACTGGAATTGATGATTACCCTAGTTATTGTGATGATGATAAGAAGATCCATATAGATTGTGCTCACAACTTAAAGTTTTCATGCATGATAGGATTTGAATTTACTCACGCTAATTTTTTCCCATTATTGTATGTCAACATGATGTCAAGAAAATTTCATAATTCAATAATGAAAAATAAGATGGTGTACAAAGGGAATAATGTTGTAGGAGCCTTAATGAATGTGCCTATCTTTGTTGGAACTTTTTCTGTTATGACTGACTTTGCAGTTTTGGAGGATATGGATGCTTATCGTGATAATGAAATGGGCGATATTATTTTTGGCGAACCATTCTTGAGAGAAGTTGGGATTAAAACAAAACGGTTTGAAGGGATTATTACCCTTTACAATGGTGATAATGAAGTAACTTACCAAATGGTGCGATCACATCCAAAGTTTAAACACCACACTAATGAACAATGCAACAAGATACCACCGTTACTGAAGGTAAGTGAGAAAGATAAGATAAACGGAATCTCGCATGCATACCAAAAGCTTAAGGGGTTCTACAAAGAAGTTTTGAATCTAGGACCCGACTTTATCCGAGTTCCGTCAATGGAAGAATGGCTCACACGCGAGCACATTAACGTGCATGAGTTGGAGTAAAAAGAGAAGATGAAGAAAAGTCTAACTTAAAGACTTCGCTGTAAACAAACGTGCTTCCCGGGAGACAACCCGGAATGTTATTTAATTTTGTTATCGAGTCTGTCTTCCCAGACTTCAATACGGCGTATCCGCCCCATACCATACGGCGTATTGAATGTCTAGACGTTATTAGTCTTTATTTTTAATGCACTTTAAAAATATTATTGTCAGATTTGTGAATACGCCGTATTTGTCTATTTGATACGCCGTATCCACAGTCTGACCCGTATTTAGTTTGTTTCAGTTTAGTTTAAATTAACTGTAGATACCAAGATAAGTATGCACCTGTTTTTCCTATATTTTACACAGGACCTCGCGAAGGAAATATCAACGAATATTGGTGAAGAATTTACAAATCTGGAAACTTTGAAGTGTTGGAGTCTTGAAACCTTAAGATGGTTGTTCAACATACGATCTTGCTCATTAACGTAAATTAGAGAATCTACCGAGCAAATATCAGGGGAGTTTCTCATTCTAATTCTTTTTAAATTCTCGTATTTAATGTTTTACATATACAACGAGGATGTTGTATAATTCAAGTGGGGGGATGGAATTAGAATGTTTACTTGTCCTAAATTTTCACAATAAAAGGCTTAAATTATGCTCAAATTTAAAAATTTTCAAGCATACTTTTGTGAAATTACATGTTACATAACCCGCACACAATAACCCTTGATAGATATTGTGAGGATTTAACCTTTCCGTTTCTAAATGTTTACCCAAATTCCACAAAATATGAGTGTGCCAGTGATGTTGTAGACTTTATAACTTGGCTTGGTATATCTATTCGAGACCACAATAATGAGTATTAAGGATTTAATTGGAGTAACTTTTTTAAATTGGTAAATCTTAGGATTACAACCAAATCACCTATGCATGTTGTTTATTAACTAACTACACCGGTTAGTTAACCTCAAGTTTAAACCCTTCCACTCTCATATTTAGAGTGATGATCCACTAGAACAACCGTAGAGCCAATCCTTTAAGAATTTACACCAATTATTTGTTTCGTTGCACCCTTACACCTTAACCTACCCTGTTAGATTAAGTTTAATTTACAGTTGCTAGTTGCTTAAAGTGTAAAGTCTGTATTTCCCGAGTCTTGTGTCATTTTCTATCTTTGGTGCGGTTGGAAATTTGCACATTGCAAATAGGAATGTATACTAGTAGTCAAAGCTCATGTGATTTTACTACATTCACAATTAATGGTGAATCCGAAGAACGAAGAAATTACCGAAGGAATCACATGAAGGATAGATTATTCGTTGATACGTCGAAAAAAATCAACGATGTAGAGTATTGTACAAAGTGGAAGATATCGCCACTTACCTTGTAGAGTATGTAAAGTTTTGGGATGATTGAGGAGTTGACCGTTATAGGAATGCCAACTTAGGTTGTTGTTTTTTATCTATGACCAAGACGTTGTAAATAGCTATGTCTTTGTCATAATAACGGTCGGGAAAATAAGTTTCTAGCAACTTGTACTTAAAGCCTTAATCTATTTGATTCTTTATTTTTATTTAACAACAATTTACTTCCCTCTCACCTAATGATTAACATCTAGTTTTACGCGAATGAGGATCCATATAAACATGCATGTCTATTCCGGCGTTCCGGCCATGTATGCATGTCTTGTACCTTGTTGGTTTATGACTTTTGGTGAAAGTTAGAAGGTTCCTACACTATATCATTCTTCATCCTAACCGTTGGTTAAATTCAAATGGGGATGCGATCGAACACTCATGTCTATCTTGGCGTTTTGGGCGTGTATGTGTGCTTCAGCTGCCTTGTTGGAGTGGTACTTCTGGTGAAAGATTGTAGAATGATCAAACCGTATGCCTTTCCATACAAAAACCCATATTTACCTTTATAAACTTGTTACTCCTTGGCTTTAGTGGTGGAGATATGATAGAATACTCGTCACGTCCGAGCAATTAAGCGAATTAGTTACATGTTACCACATAGATTAGTTGAGTGATTTGAGTGTTTTCATCTTCATATTTCGTGAGGTGTTTGGTTGTGTACTTGTAATAGATCGAATAAATGCTTTAACAAAAAATATCCTTAGGGATACATTTTTGTAAACTTCTAAAGGCTACTTGAGGACAAGTAGGATTCAAGTGGGGGGATATTTGATGACATCAAATAACGTCTATTTTATAGCATCATTTATCCCATGTTATTAACCCATTTTTTATAGTTATTGCAAAGAATTGTTACTTAATCGTTTATATTTGAGAATTGTAGTAATTATGGAGTAATTGGTGAAACTTAGCAAAAGGCGCGCATTCTGAAGCTTAAATGAAGATATTTTGAAGATTACTATTCTGAAGACCAATACATCGTATCCATCAAGGAAGATATGGCGTATCCGTGCCTGCACTTACTAAAGACCAAAGAAGATTAAAGATCAATACGCCGTATCCAAAGGACTCAATATGCCGTTTTTAAGATATGGAATTAATATAATATTATGGAAGATATCAAACGTGGTCCCTACTCCAAAAAATCCCTAATACATCGTATCCAACCCATTGGATACGCCGTATTGAACCGACTTCTAGACATTATAAATAGAAAACTCAAAAATGAGTTTTTAGGTGTGCTAAATCACTTTCTCGATACCTAAACCACAAAAGTCGATTTTTAGAGGAGAAAAAGAGTATAAGAGGTCGAAAAACGTATTCAATTCCATAGGAGACATCGTGTAATTCCATATACTTTAGTAATCGTTTAGTTTTTGGTATCATTTGTTAACTCGGTTAGTTTACCTTGGCTAAATTATTACTCTTGTATTTATTATGACGATTGAAGCTAATACCTTCGGGTATTAGCCATTATTATGAAGATCTAAATGTTTGGTATTTGTTTATATCGATTTCTTGATTTATCGTTGTATGGTTGTTTATGTTTATCAAGTTATACTTGTTTACGCGCTTTTGTATGCGACCTATCATTTAACTGGATCTAGCTAAGTGGGCCAAGTGGATCTAAAGTCCGGGATAGCTCTCCATATAGTAATTTATACACCTTGAATAATAGTTACACAAATATTGTCCTTATAAGTCTGTGTCTAGGATACACTTCGGGCTTAACTAGCTAATTGGATATTACCAATGGTTTATTGATCGTGTTGACTAGCAGGTGACCTGATAATTCAACAAATAACGTTATGATTCCATTGGATAGTTGGACAAGTGGACTACTAGTGTATAGATTGCCATTAAGCGGTAAGCGGGTAAAGTCTCTATGAGCTAGGGTTTAACAAGATCACCATTGCTTTAATCCTTAAGATAGATTATAATTAGCAAATAAGGATGCTTTATGCAGATGCTTTAATTGTGACAGAATTAACGTGTTTAGGTCTTAGGATGATGTAACGCCTAAGTCTTAAGAATGATATGCCACCTCGAGAGAAGAAATCATTGCACTAAATAAACAAACCAATGTTCTAATCGGATAAATAATGGTTAATACAGTTTTCTTATATAAGGTTTGACTGCTCTTTTATCTTTTGTTAATTAGCTTACGTGGGTAATAGTTTCTTGAATTGATTATAGTCACCAACCAAACCATGTCAGTCTCTCAGGCTGAAAACCCCCATTTTCCATTAGAATTAGGATTTAGACTGACATAGGTTTAATATAGGATTAGAATAGAATTAACATAGATTAGATAACCAATATATTAATTAAACTGATAGATTTAACCTCGCTTTCAGTGATCGACACCCTACTTACCACAAAACTACCACCGATCGGGTACACTGCTCGTTAAAGTGTTGTTTTTGGTTGAGTCGACAAAATATAAATTTAAAACTTAAATCATATAAAAAACAACCCTACACTACAACACATCAATAGGAAAGTTCTTGTGAGCCGCATATGCCACAAACATTCTAACAGCTTCGAGTCTTGCAACTGATGCAAATGATTCCTCAAAATTGATTCCCTCCTCTTGACCATATCCTTTGGCAACTAAACGAGACTTGTTCTGAATAGCCGTGTTTTCAGCATCAGTATTATTTTTCCAAATCTATTTGACTGCGATTATGTTTCTACCAATAGGATATTCAACAAGTTTCTAAACATCAAGGCGTTTGAATTGGTTCAGCTCGTCTTGCATGGATTCAATCCAGCTGTGATCATGTAACACCCCAAAACCATATTTTAGGCATTTAATTGCGAAAATACCATTAGATAGTTTGGCCATGACTTTTAGTAGTTTGAATGCGTTTCATGATTGGCTAGTCAAATCCGATAGTCAAACTATAAGTCAATGTATATATAAAATGGAAGTAGAAAATTTAATGTGTCACATTTATAAACAGTATGATTTGAAGGACTAAAGTTGTTAAGTATTAAATAACCTTTATTAGTTGATATGGCCAAATTAACGGAAATAAGACTTAAGAGACCTATTGTGCCAATTGGCCAAAGTACCAACTAATATATATCCTAGAAAATTTCCCTGGCATTCAAGAGTTCTCTATTTTGGTCTTGTATGTGTGTGAGTGTTGAGCTAGAAGAGAAAAGGGAGGGAGAACAAGAAAGACATGATGATCCATGATGATGCTTAAGTGTCCCAATTTAAGAGATAGGTCTCTAGCAATGATCTTACAATGTAAGTAACCTTTAATTATTGATTAACTGATGAATTAAGAGTTAGGGTTCATAGACCCAAATTGAGGGTTTTGGGTAATTGATATTTTAAAACCTATATTGTGGTGTTTGTGATTATGGGTTAAGATAATTAATGAATTAAGTGTTAATACAAATAATGTCAAAAAACGTTATTTATATTTTTCGACATCTTAACGTTTTGATAATAACAAAATGTAAAAACGTTTACAATAAAAAACGTTTACAAATTATTAATCGTAAAATTCCATTTCTAAGACTAATCACTTAAGGTATGTACAAACAAATCATTAATCATGATTAGTCATCAAGAAAATATTTCTTTCTTAACCATTACATTTTCACAAAAGTATTTTTACAAAAATAAATATATAAAAATATTTATTAATAAAAGAAAATGCTTTACTTATATAATAAAATTTTGAATCTGGTTTTCTCCCTAAAATGGAAGCTTCCATACCAGATACAACCTTCCTCACAAAAAGACAAAAATAGGAGCATAGTCTACTGGCGGCCCCTTGATAGGCACGGCGGCCCCTAGATATATCTAGGACCGCCAGCAGATGACCGTTGGGATTCGCTGGCTATAAATACTTCACTATTGCTGGCAGAAAAACACACCTCTTTGCACGAATTTTTCAGATAACTTTCTCTCTCTAAAAACCTTCTTTCTCTCACTAAATCTCCTGATCACTAACATTGTTTGATCTTGTTTCAAGTGATCCAATCTCTTCTCTCCTCTCATTCTTCTATCAAGTGCAAGAGAAGAACATTTGTATTCGCCAAGAAACTAATTGTTATTTAGTGACCTCTCCTCTCTTCGTCTAAGTACCAAATCTCTATTTTAATTATCTTATGTAATTGTGTGATTTGGATTATGTGTAAATCCGATAGTGTAGATCTTGTGATTGTGTAGTGTTTGTGAAGAGGTAGATTGGTTCTAGCTAAGATTAGGACTCAACATTTAGCTTAGTGTCAGAAAACAACGTAAGCAACGCGTAAACGGTTTTCTCCGCCTAAAGGGAGCTTGTTGACATAGTGAAATCTCGAGTAGGATACTCGAGAAGTGGAGTAGGGAGAAGAGGTGCTTCGTAGCCGAACCACTATAAAATTTTGGCGTCTTGGTTTGATTGTTCTTTTCTCTATCTCTATATATTATTGTGATTGTTAATTAGCATTAGTTTAGATATTTATATTGTTGATTCATATTGTTGATTTGTTGAACATATAACTTGAATCTATGTATTTTGAAAGCAAACTTTTAAAATATCAAACAAACTTGTAAACTATTCAACCCCCTTCTAGTTTCCACAATTGGTATCAAAAGCCAAGGTCACTCAAGATTTTTTTAAATATATTGTATTTTAAAGCTTAGATCGATTTATGGATTCCAACAAATATCTAGAAGGGCAATCCATGCAAAGACCACCACTTTTTGAAAGTGATAATTTTATTTATTAGAAAAATAGATTCGAGACATATGTTAAATCAAAAGATCTAGATCTTTGGCGTGTTATTACCAAAGGTGATTTTTAACCCATTATTCAAAATCTGGTAACCAAACTTGACTAGGTTGTCCCTTTTGATAAACACATCGAAGATCTTAAAAGAAGGCTTGCCAATATAATAAAGCCAAATTGGTTATTTACAATGCTTTTCCAAAAAAAGAATATGAAAGAATTTTCATGTGTAATACGGCAAAAGAAATTTGGAGAACTTTTTTAATCACCCACCAAGGTAATAGCCAAGTCAAAGATAATAAGATTGACCTTTTGGTTTAACAATATGAACAATTCGTGATCTCCAAAGACGAATCTATAGATACTGCTTTTGCTAGATTTAACACTATTATTACTAGTCTAAAAGCTCTTGATGAAGGTTATTCTAGCAAGAATTATGTTAGAAAGTTTCTTAGGGCTCTACATCCTAAATGGAGAGCAAAGATCACGGCGCTTGAAGAGTCGAAAGACTTAACATCACTATCTATTAATGAGCTCATTGGAAACCTAAAAGTCCATGAGGTGATCATCAAGAAAGATTCTGAAATAGTCAAAGCTAAAGGAGAAAGGAGATCTCTAGCTTTAAAGGCTAAGAAGGAATCTAGTGATGACGAGTGTTCGACTTCCGGAAGTGAAGACGAAGGTAAGAGACTTCAAGAAGTTCTTCAAAAGAAGAGAAAGATTTATTAGACAACCAAGGAATGACAAAATATCATTTAAAGAAGCCGAGACAATAAAAACGGCAAGGGTGAAAGGAAGTGCTTTAGATACGGAGACCCAAATCATCTTATTAGAGAATGTCCAAAACCACCAAGAGACAAAAACCAAAGAGCATTCGTTGGAGGTTCTTGGAGCGATAGCAGTGAAGAAGATGATGAAAAGATCAAAGACAAAACATGTCTCGTAGCTCAAACGCCAAATGAGGTATGTTCCGATTCATCTTACTTTAGTGATGAAAACTCATCAATAGATGATTTAGCTCTAGATAACGAATATGATAAACTATGTAAAATGAATCTAAAAATAATCACCAAGAACTAAAAATTAAAAGCCACTAAAAATAGCTTAGAAAATGAGCTTTGTGAATTAAAATAAAAATTGTCAACACTCGAGAAAAACAAGGGAGTTGATCTCGAATGTGTAAAGTGTCATATGCTTAAAATTAAGAATGAAAAACTTAAAGAGAAAGATTAACTAAATTTGAAAAGAGTACACATTGTCTAAATGAAATGTTAAGTAATCAAAAACCCTTCGAAGAAAAATTGGGTTTAGAGTTTAATTCATTTGAAGCATTATCTAGTGGAACTAAGGAAATAAAATTTGTAAAAGCCCAGAAAAAGGCGTCTTCTGATGGAAGTCCCATAAATATGGGTGGCCCCCATAGTGTACAGACGACCCCCAAAACAATTATGGGACCGCCAGCAGTCATCACGTCTGGATCTAAGAAAAGCGTGTATTTTCAAAAATCTATTTTGGGTCCTACACCATTACACATAATAGTAAATAACATCAAAGTTACCGTTGCTAGTGATAATGAAGTTAAACAATTTTATAAGCCATTGTCAAAACCCAGAGTTGGTTTTTCAAAACCTAATTTTAGATAAAAAAACACCTAGAAGAGTCAATAACTCTTATTCTAGAAATAGAACACCGCAACCAAGAAGAAATGATGGTAGACAAAATCAACCTAATGGATTTCCCGTAACTTAGAATAATTTCCAAAATCAAAGTTACATGCCTTGGGGAATGATTTCATCATTTCCACATCCCAACCAAATGAAACAAATGCATGGGATGTTTAGCACTAACAACTTTGGGCCCATGAGATATTGGGGACCAAACGTTTGAGTTATTATCCTATATAAATAGATATGCCTTGGAGTCGACTTGGAACCCGACGAATGGATTAAAGATATCGGATGCTCTAAACACATGATGGGTAACCGAAAGCTCTTCTCTACTTACAAGGCAAACAATGGAGGTAACGCCATTTTTGGTAGTAATATTTGCGGTAACATCATTGGCAAAGGTACGATTTCTAATGACTCCCTCGATATAGATAATGTAGAACATGTTGATAACTTAGGATTTAACTTGCTACGTGTAGGAAAAATATTTGATAATAAGTGTAGAGTAACTTTCTTTGAACATGATAGTGAAATTACTAAGGACGGTAAAGTTATAGGTAGAGGTATTAGGAAGAAAGGCTTATATGTGATGAAATTAGGAAATAAGCCAAAAGACAACATTTGTCTTGCAATAATTGATGAAAACTCCACATTGTGGCAAAGGAGATTAGGTCACACTAATATGCATCTCATTTAATCATTAGCATCTAAGGAACTAGTTAGAAACTTACATAAGCTTAAGTTTGATCAACATTTTTGTAATGCTTGAAAAATTGGAAAACAAGCTCATGCTAGTCACAAAGCTAAGAATATAGTCTCAACGACTAGATGCTTAGAACTCCTTTATATGGATCTCTTCGGTCCATTCGCCGTACGGAGTTATAGAGGAAACCGCTACACCTTAGTCATAGTAGATGACTACTCTAGGTATACTTGGAATAGACTCCTTAAGGATAAAACCGAAGCCTTCGATCAATTCAAAATATTCAGTAAGAAAATTCAAAACCAATTAGGATGTATAATAGTGTCAATAAGAACCGACCACGGTAGGGAATTTGATAATGAGGTGCAGTTTGGAGAGTTTTGTAATGCCAATGGAACTACACATAACTTCTCGGCTCCACGAACTCACAATAAAATGGCGTGGTTGAAAGAAAAAATAGGACACTTCAAGAAATGAGTAGGACTATGTTGAATGAGCAATCGTTACCACAAAAGTTTTGGTGTAACGCCGTAGATACTTCAACATACATTCTCAACCGAATCCTAATTAGAGCCATCCTAGGAAAAACACCTTATGAACTCTTGAGAGGTAGGAAACCTACTCTTGATTATTTTAGAGTGTTTGGAAGCAAGTGCTTTATTTTAAACACTAAAGACTACCTTACCAATTTTGACCCAAAGTCATACGAAGGTGTCTTTTTAGGTTACTCCAAAAATAGCAAAGCCTACATCATCCTTAATAAACACACTAGGAAAATCAAAGAATCATTCAACGTGACATTTGATGACATCAAATAACGTCTATTTTATAGCATCGTTTATCCCACGATATTAACCCATTTTGTATAGTTATTGCAAAGAATTGTTACTTAATCGTTTATATTTGATAATTGTAGTAATTATGGAGTAATTGGTGAAACATAACAAAAGGCGCGCATTCTAGAGCTTAAATGAAGATATTTGGAAGATTACTATTCTAAAGACCAATACGTCGTATCCATCAAGGAAGATACGGCGTATCCGTGCCTGCACTCACCAAAAACCACAGAAGAATAAAGATCAATATGCCGTATCCAAGGACTCAATACGCCGTATTCAAGATATGGAATCAATATAATATTCTGTAAGATATCAAACATGGTCCTACTCAAAGAAATCCCCAATACGCCGTATCTAACCCATTGGATACACAGTATTGAACTGACTTCCCGACATTATAAATAGAAAACTCAAAAACAAGTTTTAAGTGTGCTAAATCATATTCTCGATACTTAAACCACAAAAGTCGATTTTCAGAGGAGAAAAAGAGCATAAGAGGTCGATCAACGTATTTAATTCCATAGGAGACATTGTGTAATTCCATATACTTTAGTAATCATTCAGTTTTTGGTATCATTCATTAACTCGGTTAGTTTACCTTGGCTAAATTGTTACTCTTGTATTTATTATGACGATTAAAGGCTAATACCTTCGGGTATTAGTCATTATTATGAAGATCTAAATGTTTGGTATTTGTTTATATCGATTTCTTGATTTATCATTGTATGCTTGTTTATGATTATCAATTTATACTTGTTTACGCGCTTTTGTATGCGACCTATCATTCAACTGGATCTAGCTAAGTGTACCAAGCGGATCTAAAGTCCGGGATAGCTCTCCATATAGTAATTTATACATCTAGAATAATAGTTACATAAATATTGTCCTTCTAAGTTTGTTTTTAGCATACGCTTCAGGCTTAACTAGTTAATTGGATATTGCCAATGGTTTATTGATCGTGTTGACTAGCAGGTAACCTAGATAAGTCAACAAATAATGTTCTGATTCCATTGGATAGTTGGACAAGTGGACTACTAGTGTATAGATTGCCATTAAGCGGTAAGTGGGTAAAGTCTTTATAAGCTAGGGTTTAACAATATCACCATTGCTTTAATCCCTAAGATATATTATAATCAGCAAATAAGGAGGCTTTATGCAGATGCTTTAATTATGATAGAATTAACGTGTCTAGGTCTTAGGATGATGTAACGCCTAAGTCTTAATAATGATATGCCACCTCGAGAGAATAAGTCATTGCACTAAATAAACAAACCAACATTCTAATTGGATTAATAATGGTTAATACAGTTTTCTTATATAAGGTTCGACCGCTCTTTTATCTTTTGTTAATTAGTTTACGTGGGTAACAGTTTCTTGAATTGATTGTAGTCACTAACCAAACCGTGCCAGTCTGTCATGCTAAAAACCCCCCTTTTCCATTAGAATTAGGATTTAGACTGACATAGGTTTAACATAGGATTAGAATAGAATTAACATAGATTAGATAACCAAGATATTAATTAAATTGATAGATTTAACCTCGCTCTCAGTGATCGACACCCTACGTACTACGAAACTACTACCGATTGGGTACACTTCCCATTAAAGTGTTGTTTTTGGTTGAGTCGGCAAAATATAAATTTAAAACTTGAATCATATAAAAAACAACCCTACACTACAACACATCAAGTTTTTGGCGCCGTTGCTGGGGAGTGAAAATTAATCTTGATTTTTATTTGATATTTTGGTATATTCTGTATATTTTGTATATTTGTCTTTAATTGTTTGCTTGTATATTTACGTATTTAATTGTTTTCTTGAATACACTATTCTGGTCGATAGTTGAATGCGGCTTATCCTATCCCACTGAATACGGCGTATCTAATTCTCTGTCCAATATAGCGTATTCATCTCAACAAATTAATATGGCGTATCCACTTCCATTGGATACGGCGTATCGATCGTTTAGGACAGAAACTAAGATAATTGATTTTCTTGCAAATTTTTTCTACCTTCCTTCGGAACAAATCCTACTGATTGTTTATCCCTTGTTTCAAGTAGTTCATGACAAGGAGTTCAACGAACAAACTATACACACCCTACAAAGATCCTGAACGAGAATCTCGATCATCAAAGAAACACTTCAAGTCACTTAGCCTTGACGAATTGAGATCTCCAGAGTTCAACGAACAAACTATACACACCCTACAAAGATCCTAAACGAGAAACTCAATCATCAAACAAAGTTTTTTCAACAAATTTTAGCAAGAGCCAGATGAAACCCTTTATCAAGCAAGGGAGCGCTTTAAGGAATTCTTGATGAAGTTTCCTTAACACTATTTGACTGAGATGCGGGAGGTGATTTTGTTCACAATGGTTTAGATGTTCCAACACAACAGATTCTTGACTCAAGAGGTGTCGCTCTAACTAAAACTGTTGCAGATGCCAAAACAGCCATCCAAGAAATGGCTGAATACTCTTAAAAATGGCACAATGGAACATTAAGAGGAAGAAGTACTAAGACTTCTGACGGATTAGCTGTGATACAAGCACAATTAAACAATCTTGGAAGAGAGATCAAGAAAGTGAATCAGAAAGTTTATGCTGCTCAGGTTGGATGTGAGCAATGCAAAGGACCCCATTACACCAAGGATTGCCCACAAAAAGAAGAAGGGAAAACCATAGAAGAAGCTTACTACACACAATTTGGTGGACCTTTTCAAGGAGGGGGATATAGAGCAACTGCTCCAAGGTACTATCAAATGAACAACACCAATCCTTTGTTCTAAGAACGAAGGCAATCTATGGAAGATACCCTGAGCAAATTCATGAGTGAATCAGCAAAAAGACACAAAGAAAACTCTAACTTGATCAAAGAAATCCGAGCTTTGACAGATGCTGCCATAAGGAACCAAGGAGCATCGATCAAAACTTTAGAAATACAAATCGGGCAAATGAGCAAGGTACTACAGGAGAGAGGATTTAGAAGCCTACCAAACTCAACTGAAACAAACCCGAGAGACCAAGTCAAGTCAATTTCAACCACTATTGAAGCTGATTCAAACTCGATACGCCGTATTGGATCAAACCAATACGCCGTATCCACTGGACAGAATAGTACATTGTTATACAAGTCGAGACAAATGACGGTTCCTTTTCCAAGTCGTTTGGATAATCATTACTGTGAAGAAGAGGGGAATTATGGACCAAAATTCACGGAAGCTTATGGAGCTTCACATATCAACAACACCATACCCCGAAAGGAGAAAGACCCAGGAAGTTTCACTTTACCTTGCTTTATTAATGATTTCTGTTTTGACAACGCCCTTGTTGACTTAGGAGCTAGCGTTAGTGTTATGCCTCTCTCGACCTACCTTAACTTAGGATTAGGCGAATTAGCTCACACTAGGTTGACAGTGGAATTGGCAGATAGGACTGTGAAATATCCAAAAGGAATAGCTAAAAACGTACTAGTAGGAATTGGTAAATTTACTTTCCCAATAGACTTTATAATTCTTGATATGCCCGAGGATGTCAAAGTACCCTTGTTCCTCGAAAGACCATTTTTGACTACCGCCCGTGCTAAGATTGATGTTTACAAAAGAAAGATTACTTTGAGGGTTGGGGAAGAAAAGATTATTTTCAAAAGTGTTAAACCTGCTAGTAGTATAATTAAGAGAGTTCTATATGCTAGTTGAGAGAAAGAATAGAACTTGATTTAGAAGCTAGGCTTATGGGAGAGACTTTGGTGTTAAATAGATCATTAGACCCTTTCTTGGAAGATTACATTGAATTAAATGATCTAAATGAACCATTTGAGCTTAGAAGAAATCAAGGAGATGATTTAATGCCCACCATTGAGGAAGGTGAGGTAATTGAGGAATATAGGACTAGGGATAAAGATCTTGATACTGGAATTGATGATTACCCTAGTTATTGTGATGATGATAAGAAGATCCATATAGATTGTGCTCACAACTTAAAGTTTTCATGCATGATAGGATTTGAATTTACTCACCCTAATTTTTCCCCATTATTGTATGTCAACATAATGTCAAGAAAAATTTATAATTCAATAATGAAAAATAAGATGGTGTACAAAGGGAATAATGTTGTAGGAGCCTTAATGAATGTGCCTATCTTTGTTGTAACTTTTTATGTTATGACTGACTTTGCAGTTTTGGAGGATATAGATGCTTATCGTGATAATGAAATGGGCGATGTTATTTTTGGCGAACCATTCTTGAGAGAAGTTGGGATTAAAACAAAACGGTTTGAAGGGATTATTACCCTTTACAATGGTAATAATGAAGTAACTTACCAAATGGTATGATCACATCCAAAGTTTAAACACCACACTAATGAACAATGCAACAAGATACCACCATTACTGAAGGTAAGTAAGAAAGATGAGATAAACGGAATCTCGCTTGCATACCAAAAGCTTAAGGGGTTCTACAAAGAAGTTTTGAATCTAGGACCCGACTTTATCCGAGTTCTGTCAATGGAAGAATGGCTCACATGCGGGCACATTAGCGTGCATGAGTTGGAGTAAAAAGAGAAGCTGAAGAAAAGTCTAACTTAAAAACTTCGCTGTAAACAAAAGTGCTTCCCGAGAGACAACCCAAAATGTTATTTAATTTTGTTATCGAGTATGTCTTCCTAGACTTTAATACGGCGTATCCGCCCCATACCATACGGCGTATTGAATGTCTGGACGTTATCAGTCTTTATTTTTCATGCACTTTAAAAACATTATTGTCAGTTCTACGAAATACGCCGTATTCATCTACTTGATACGCCGTATCCACAGTCTGACCCGTACTTAGTTTGTTTTAGTTTAGTTTAAATTAACCGTAGATTACCAGATAGGAATCACTGTTTTTCCTATATTTTACACAGGACCTCGTGAAGGAAATATCGACGAATATTGGTGGAGAATTTACAAATTTAGAAATCTTAAAGTGTTGGAGTCTTGAAACCTCAAGATGGCTGTTCAACACATGATCTTGCTCATAAACGCAAATTGGAGAATCTAGAGCTAATATCAGGGAGTTTCTTTTCTAATTCTTTTTTAATTAGCGTATTAATGTTTTACATATACAACGAGGACGTTGTATAATTCAAGTGGGGGGATGAGAATTAGAATGTTTACTTGTCCTAAATTTTCATAATAAAAGGCTTAAATTATGCTCAAATCAAAAAATTCAAGCATAATTTTGTGATATTTAACATGTTACATAACCCGCACACAATAACCCTTGATAGATATTGTGAGGATTTAACCTTTCCGTTTCCAAATGTTTACCCAAATTCCACAAAATATGAGTGTGCCGGTGATGTTGTAGACTTTAGAACTTGGCTTGGTATATCACTCGAGACCACAATAATGAGTATTATGGATTTAATTGGAGTAACTTGTTTAAATTGGTAAATCTTAGGATTACAACCAAATCGCCTATACATGTTGTTTATTAACTAACTACACCGGTTAGTTAACCTCTAGTTTAAACCCTTCCACTCTCATCTTTAGAGTGATGATCCACTAGAACAACCCGTAGAGCCAATCCTTTAGGAATTTACACCAATTATTTGTTTCGTTACACCCTTACACCTTAACCTACCCTGTTAGATTAAGTTTAATTTACAGTTGCTAGTTGCTTAAAGTGTAAAGTTTGTATTTCCCGAGTCTTGTGTCATTTTCTATCTTTGGTGCGGTTGGAAATTTGCACATTGCAAATGGGAATGTATATTAGTAGTCAAAGCTCATGTGATTTTACTACATTCACAATTAATGGTGAATCCGAAGAACGAAGAAATTACCGAAGGAATTATCCGGAATTATTATGATCGTGAAGATGGTGAAACTACACCGAGATTTGAAGTTTAGTTGTTGAAAAAAAAGAGAAAAAATTGCAAGAAAAAAAAGAGAGAAAGAAAGTTTGAAGATAATCGTTTCACGAAAGAGCATTACCGAATGTAATTTATTCTAGACGAATCGATTTTCGTTGGATCCGTCGACAAAAAATCAACGATGTAGAGTATTGTACAAAGTGGAAGATATCGCCACTTACCTTGTAGAGTATGTAAAGTTTTGGGATGATTGGGAAGTTGACCGTTATGGGAACGCCAACTTAGGTTGTTGTTTTTGATCTATGATCAAGACGTTGTAAATAGTTGTGTCTTTGTCATAATAACGGTCGGGAAAATAAGTGTCTAGCAACTTGTACTTTAAGCCTTAATCTATTTGTTTCTTGATTTTTATTTAACAACAATTTACTTCCCTCTCACCTAATGATTAACCTCTGGTTTTACGCGAATGAGGAGCCATACGAACATGCATATCTATTTTGGCGTTCCGGCCATGTATGCATATCTTGTGCCTTGTTGGTTTACAACTTTTGGTGAAAGTTAAAAGGTTCTTACCCTATATCATTCTTCATCCTAACCGTTGGTTAAATTCAAATGGGGATGTGATCGAACACTCATGTCTATCCCGACGTTCCGGGTGTGTATGTGTGCTTTAGCTGCCTTATTGGAGTGGTACTTCTGGTGAAAGATTGTAAAATGATCAAACCGTAGGCTTTCCATACAAAAACCCATATTTACCTTTATAAACTTGTTTACTCTTGTTTTAGTGGTGGAGATGTGTATCTTGCCAAGCTTATGATTGAATACTCGTCATGAATGCCGAGCAATTGAGCGAATTAGTTACATGTTACCACATAGATTAGTTGAGTGATTTGAGTGTTTTCATCTTATTGGTGTTTGGTTGTGTACTTGTAATAGATCAAATAAATGCTTTAACGGAAAATATCTTTAGGGATACATTTTTGTAACCTTCTAAGGTACTTGAGTAGGAAACAAGTAGGATTAAGTGGGAGGGTATTTGATGACATCAATAACAGTCTATTTTATAGCATGTTTGTCCACGATATTAACCCATTTTGTATAGTTATTGCAAAGAATTGTTACTTAATCGTTTATATTTGAGAATTGCAGTAATTATGGAGTAATTGGTGAAACATAGCAAAAGGTGCGCATTCTGGAGCTTAAATGAAGATATTTTGAAGATTACTATTCTGAAGACCAATACACCGTATCCATTCATAAAAAGTAGATTAAGGCGTATCCGTGCCTGCACTCACAAAAGACACAGAAGATTAAAGAGCCAATACGCCGTTTTCAGAGGACTCAATACGCACGTATCAATGATTTGAAATCAATATAATATTTCTGGAAGATATCAAGCCGTGGTCCCCTACTCTAAGAAATCCATTAATACGCCGTATCCAACCCATATGATATGCCGTATTGAATCCGGACTTCTAGACATATAAATAGAACAAACTCCCAAAACGAGTTTTAAGTGTGCTAAATCATATTCTCGATACCTAAACCACAAAAGTCAATTTTCAAAATAGAAAAAGAGCAGAAGAGGTCGAGCAACGTATTCAATTCCATAGGAGACATCGTGTAATTTAATATACTTTTGTAATCGTTCAGTTTTTGGTATCATTCGTTAACTCAGTTAGTTTACCTTGGCTAAGTTTTTATTTGTATTTATTATGAAGTTTAAAGGATAATACTTCGGGTATTAGCCATTATTATGTAGATCTACAATTGTTTGGGTTTGTTTCATATCGATTTCTTGATTTATCGTTGTATGCTTGTTTATGTTTATCAATTTATACTTGTTTACGCGCTTTTGTATGCGACCTGTCATTCAACTAGATCTAGCTAAGTGGACCAAGCGGATCTAGAGTCCGGGTAGCTCTCCATATAGTAATTTATACACCTAGAATAATAGTTACACAAATATTGTCCTTCTAAGTATGTGTCTAGGATACGCTTCGGGCTTAACTAGTTAATTGGATATTGCCAATGGTTTATTGATCGTGTTGACTAGCAGGTGACCTAGATAATTCAACAAATAACGTTTTGATTCCATTAGATAGTTAGACAAGTGGACTACTAGTGTATAGATTGCCATTAAGCGGTAAGTGGGTAAAGTCTCTATGAGTTAGGGTTTAACAAGATCACCATTGCTTTAATCCCTAAGATAGATTATAATCAGCAAATAAGGATGCTTTATGCAGATGCTTTAATTGTGACAGAATTAACGTGTCTAGGTCTTAGGATGATGTAACGCCTAAGTCTTAAAAATGATATGTCACCTCGAGAGAAGAAATCATTGCACTAAATAAACAAACCAATATTCTAATCGGATTAATAATGGTTAATGCAGTTTTCTTATATAAGGTTCAACCGCTCTTTTATCTTTTGTTAATTAGCTTGCGTGGGTAACAGTTTCTTGAATTGATTGTAGTCACTAACCAAACCGTGCGAGTCTCTCAGGCTGAAAACCCCCTTTTCCATTAGAATTAGAATTTAGTCTGACATAGGTTTAACATAGGATTAGAATAGAATTAACATAGATTAGATAAACAAGATATTAATTAAATTGATAGATTTAACCTCGCTCTCAGTGTTCGTACACCTACTTAACCACGTAAACTCTACGATCGGGTACACTGCCCGTTAAAGTGTTGTTTTTGGTTGAGTCGGCAAAATATAAATTTAAAACTTGAATCATATAAAAAACAACCCTACACTACAACATATCAACGCTTCCAAGAGGATCCTAAAACCTCTCACTTTGAAGCAGTTAAACGTATCTTCCGATACGTTAAAGACATTATGCACTTAGGATTATGGTATCCTAAGGGGTCCGGCATAGAAACCATAGTATATGTAGACTCTGATCATTCGGGAGATTATGTGGACCAAAAAAGCACTAGTGGTATTTGCACTTTTATGGGATGTTGTTTAACATCTTGGTTCTCGAAGAAGCAAACCGCTCTTGCTATTTCCACTACTGAAGCCGAATATGTAAGCGCCAGAAAGGCATGTCAACAAGCACTATTATAACAACCCAAGGATTTTCATCAAATACAATACCTTTTTTTACTTTGATCACAATTTGTACGGGAAATTTTTGGCTTTTATTACTTTACTTATTTATCTTAGTATGTCATAAAACTAAAGTAGACAAGCTCACGCAAACTATCTAAGGCGAATCTATTTCATATTATGCAAGCAAAACATCATAACATGTCAAGTCAATATCATCCTATCATCATTACAAGTACATTATTCCTATAATGTACTATTCGCAACGTTATATCTAAACGGGCTTTAAACCGTTATCATATACCTCTAAACCCTAATTCCATGAATGATTAATATCTAAAGTGAATGCACAAGCTACTAAAGCATATGTACAAGTATCATAACATCTCATATGAATATACATTCTATCCAAAGAAAGGTACAAGTCCTTAAAAGCTCAATTATACAAAGTCATTAAGCATGATCTTAAAAATAAGCTGTTTACTCCTATTTCTTCATCACCACTTAATGTACAAGCTACTATACTCATTCTATAATGTGTTTACCCTAAAGTTTCTATTCGATAGCCTTCATACACATATTTAAACTCAAAACATAATTCAAAACCTAAACCCAAAACCAAGCTAGATTCATAAAACCATGACACGTTTCTTCATTTTTATCCATTGTAAACCTAAACCAACTCTAAAATAAGTTTTAATAACTTAATTTATAACCCCCCCCCCCTTTACAATCATTTTCTCAAACATAATTCCTTCGTCAATTTCTCTTTCTACTTCAATTTCATAAGAATAAATCCAGGAAACCCTATTGTTTTTTTTATACCAAATTGTGATTTTGACCCGTTACTCATTTTCAGACCATTCATTCTCTAGTAAGCATCCAAGAGTTCCTTGTAAACCCGTAATGAGTTTACAAAACCCTTTTAATCCATCTTTATCCATCCTTGCTTCAATTGTTCAAGATTTACAAGCTAGAAAACCCTAAAAGGCCTTTATGAACCTATTCCATAAGCTACGGCTTATTCTTTACATTTCAAGCCCATTTTAACTAAAACAATGGTACAAACTTCTTTGTTAATACTTTTATTTAAGTATAGGTCTGTTTCTCATCATTCCCTATCATGAGTATGCAAAATATAAACCAGAAAAGACTAGAAAACCCTTACGTGCCCTAATCAAACCCGTGACCTCATTTCTCATTCTACTCCGTTTTTACCAAACAATTGCTAATATTTGTTTAATCCTTACCTATTATCAGACCTTGGCAAGTTTATAACTATCCTATCAAGTACTCATGATATAAAAGCTGGAAAACTTGTGAAACACCTAGTCGAAACCCCAAAACTAGCCCGAACCTTCACCATCTATTTTGAACATTTTAAACCTTTACAAGTGCAAATTCTTATGTGAACCTCTTCTTAGAACCCTCAAGACAGCTTACTCACTGCTAATGCCTCATTTCTAGGTCTCAATGAAGAAACATGATGGCCTTGTTGGCTACTTCAGACCGCGGCCACCACTCACCCAAAACAACCTTCATAAGCTTCCACCTTGCACCATGCCTTACTTACTCAGCCCCATGATCTCCAATATCACCCACCATGTGTCATAACCTGGTTACCAAAGTTCCTTTGCCTCTAAGGGTTGCTAACACTATAAATAGGGCCCTAACTCCTTCATTCCAATTTGCACCACATCTCTTCTTTCTCAAACCCATAAGGCAGCATATTTTTAGCTCCCATATGTTCTAGGATCATTAAAGAGTTAAAGAGTGAATCCCTGAAGAATTGAAGCCTTGGAGTGAAGATACAAGGCGTACGAGTGGAAATACTACCCGAAATGACCCATTTCCACCATTTTTGAGCATTGAAGCTCAAACCCAGTTCCTATCTATCTTACTGCCTACTACACCTCTTATAATGTTCATATGGATTCTAAATAAACTTTGTTAAAGTTTCACAACTCCAATTCATGCTCATTTTCCATTCTCTGATCCATACCGTACACCCTAAACCCTAATTCGCGTTTTTCTTAAAACTAAATGTTATATTGGTTAAGTATTGTTATATCTATCCCTATCATCGCTTAAATAATGTTTAATAACCACTTTATTTATTATTGAAGGAATTTGAACTTAAAACCCGCGCGTTTTCATTTTGAAACCCTAATTCGACCCGTTTTGCTTCCTAGCTTAACGAATCGTTATTTTAAACTTGCATTGCGTTAAATCTTCATATTTTAGTTTATTATAACTTAAAAATTTCTATTGAAATGTTAAACTAAGCTTGCATGGCAATTTGGAATGTTTTTGTAATTCATATCCATGCAAGGGGTATATATCGTAACTTTCGGAAACTTATAACTAAAAGGGCTAAAAATGTCATTTTATTAAAATTATAACTCCAGGGGTCATTTATGTCACTTTCCAAGGTCCAAGGTATATTTGGTATAATCCCTTAAAAGTTGAAGGTCCGAAGCTCGTAAAAATGCAAACTCCAGGGCTTATTTGCAATGTTCCAAACCCAGGGTCTAAAATGTACATTTTGAAAAGTAAAATCATATCCCTAAAACGTTATTTGACATAACTTTAATTAACGCTTCTCGTGCTTTAACATTCTAGATATGAATAAAACGCATAAAACCGATCATCCGGAAGCTATATTGTACAAAATATAGGGAGACTTATATTAAGATGTTTCCATCTCGATATTAATTTTTCTGACTGAGTGTTGGGTTATGATTAAAGTGCCCTCGCTCCTCATACGTTTACTAGATTGGCTTATAACAAATGATGGCCCGATCGGTGATACAATAATTACAACTCTTCAATCAAAACACATCAACTATTAAACCAAGTTCTAAAAGTACAATCGTTCCTAAGAACTGGACACATTCTACTCAGGTTGTGTGGACATGACTATTTACTATCATTTTACTATATCAACATTCCCCGAGGTTAAGATTGTGATAAGGTCGTCAGCTTTCATTTCAGAATATTTATTACATCTACCTATCAGGTGAGTTCATAGCCTCGCTTTTCAATCTTTTGAATGTTTTATAAACCCGCGAGGGGGATACATGCTTGTTACAAACTCTTTTACATACTCGTTTATCTTATAACAATGTGATTACTTTTCAAAGGCTTAATGAATTCATAACCCCATATTTCAATCTTTTGAATACTTTATAAACCTGTGATACCTGATATAAACCATGAATGCAAGTGTTTTCTAAATGTATGCTATCCAGATATATTATTGCCTAAGTAGCTTCCAGTGCCATTATTTACATATCATGAATCATTAATTACTTGCATTGCGAGTGAACGCGAATATTGTGAATAGATCTATTGGGGGTGACGGCTCCCGTTTGTATACCCATGCTTGGGGTAGCCAAACGCACTATATTTGTCCTAATAGGTAACCTTGGCAAGTTACCTTTTCCACGGGGACATCTGTCCCTAACCAATATCACTACGGTGATTTCCCTGTTAATGTATTGATGTCATGAGCTTAGATGCAATAAATAATGTTCCCCATGATGATTGTCCCTGCAATACCAGTATTTACACTATAACTTGTATTCAACTATTACATTTCAAACCTATGAATTTCACTCAACCTTTGTGTTGACTTTTTAGCATGTTTATCTCAGGTAATTGAGCAAGTTGTGGCACAAAGTGGCATGGACTCAAAGATGGTTGAACTGTTATCATTCAAACTTGATGTTTTAGATTTTAGGACCTGCCTTTGTAAAACTCTGATTTGAAATGAATGATAACATATCTTTTGAATAAACGTCTCTTTTGGGTCGTTTTCTATGATTATGATTGTTGTATCCATGAAGTAATACCCCAGATTAGCTTCCGCTGCTATATTGTAAAAATGGGGGTGTTACAGTGCGTCCACGTCCTAAGGCTTAAGCTTATCCTGCGTTTTGAGGCATCTCCTCATAACCAACCAAATATGAAATGCATTCCTAGGAATACAATGAGAAAACCAAGGAATATGGTACCACGTAATTTGTTACCCTTGCGGGCGAAGAACCTCCCAAGCACACCTTATTGAGAAATCCGAAAGGTTGCCATTAAGATCGCACCATCTCATGGTATCCTGCCTAGCATTGTCAATGTTAGGGGCTGCAATAAGGGCAAGATTTGGAGCCTTGATTAGCCACGTTACAGGCCATCTCCAAGTACCGTCTTCAATGAGATCAGCAACACACTCATGTAGATTGTGTCCTTCTTTATTGATGTCACGGGGCGTTAGGTAACGACTAAGAGGGCATTCATAGCTCCACATATCATGCCATAAGGACGCTCTACGTCCGTTTCCAACCTGCATCCAAAAGAATGGTCTAACAATATCACGAAGTTGAGAGTAGTTTGCGCCAACCCCATGTGTAGCTTAACCTATTTTTCTTAGTTCTCTTATGTTTAATTTGAGTATTATTGTGTTAATGTTTCTGGTAAACACATCATACATAAATTTTATGTAAAGCAATCAATTCAACATATTATATTGTAACAAAAATCACATGGTATTAATCTATCATACACATAAATTAAGTGTACAAATAGGCCAGTTATGGGTCAACTTGAGTCAACCTAATTGACCTATTTTGACTTCTAACAAAAATATAATTTTAATCTATTTCACTTGCATTTAGCTTCACCTATGATAACCTTCATCAGGAATGCGCATTTAACAATGATTTACTGTAGTTATTAGTGTCGTATATGAAAGATTCAATATTTCGTTTCATATCAATTGTAAAAGTCAGTGCTTTGCAAAGAAGAAATAAGAGTGAAGTTTAAAACTTTATACCACAGGGGATGAACGCACCAGTTGATATACTAAGTTCATGAAGTCATGATTCGAGCCCAAAACAACCCTACATGAGTCGAAAGGCTTAGGGAAATACCATGGATCAAAATCTGTATCTATTTGTTCTGCAATTGTACAAATCTTAAAAGCTCATTGCATTATCTTCAAACTTTAATGACACATTATGATCTAATATATTACCTAATTGTTGGATTCAATAGGCATCTTGATAGAACTTATTATAGGGGAATCCTTTCTTTTGAGGTAAAGCACCACATGCTCATCAAATATATCCATATCTTGTATTCTAGTACCTTTAGTTGGCTTCTACGAAAAATAAACAGTTTTTGCATAAACATCAAGGCAACAATACATTACAAACTAAGAAGATGTAGCAAGATGGATAGGTTGGGCTTGATGAAGGGTTGATCTTGTTGTCCATTTTTAGGTTTCTAAATAAATGTGCTAAGTGCTATTACAGAAAATAAGGTGTTAAAATTTGTTAATATTTGAATAATACTATTTTCAAGGTTGTTATGTTGTATGCATTAGAGATGGAATTTGAGCTACTTTCAAATGTTTTGAGTGTGTTTCCCTTTAGATAAACTGTTTGAGTTAACCCATACGACTCGCTAGAGATAAAATACACCTAAAAAATCACCTGCCAATTAGCTGACTGAACATCCTCAACAGGGAGTCGATTCTATTGTTTGGCATGAGTAGGGAATTGAGCATTGGAATGTGCTCGAGAATTAATTCTTTTGTTTGGTATGACGGAGAATCAATATTGAGTACGATCAAGATGTCAAATATTCACCATCCTTATTGATCAGTTTCGTACTCCAATCATATACTATCACTAGGCATTATTACTCACTATTATAGTTGATTATAGAAAAACCATCTGAAGATGCTAAAAGCGTCACAACAAAGATGCACGATAACCAAAAAGAGGAAAAACTACAGATTAGTTTCATTACCATCATGCTAATAGAATTGTCACAAGCTAACCATTTTTGAAGGCAAAAAACAATACTGAAAACTATTACAATCATTATATAATCACTCACTTTGACATATATCAACGACATTGTTTTTGTTGCATTTATAGAATTACACATATCACGTTTCAAAGAAAATGTGATCGTTGAGGTCAGAAACTGGTTGCTAAATCAGTCAAGCGATTCCAAAACATCTTTGAAATTGCGCTTTCTAAGCTAGTCTTGGAAGCAAACAGATAAGGAAACCAAATGTTTTGCAAGAGTTACATTTCACAAAGATAAGATCAGTGAAATCCATAAAACCTTGTTGGAACTACTTCTTGTGAATTCGGCTTCTAAGCTAGTCTTGGAAGCAAACAGATAAGGAAACCAAATGTTTTGCAAGAGTTACATTTTACAAAGATAAGATCAATGAAAACCATAAAACCTTGTTGGAACTACTTCTTGTGCATTCAGGACTCAGGGGTGTTCTGTCGCAAAGGAGACAGTGGATTCCTTGGTGAACCAGATTCAATAAAGTCGATCTTCTTCTCGATAGGACTGCAATCTCTTGGACCAGATTTCCGCTTATTACTCTACACAAGAAACATATGGTATTCTTTAGATCAAATTATCCTTAAACTTGTAAAAATGTTGTTCAAACACAAACACGCGGTAGTACACTTTTATAGTATTTCTTACCTTCAAGGATGCACTGTTATGCTTTCCCCTAGAGTCATTTAGGTGTCTTTCTTTATGGAGTAGCTTCGTCAGTCTCCTATTCTCCTTTTCCAACATACTGTTTTCTTTGTCTAAAACTTTAACCTATTCATATACCGCTAGTTTGGCTACTTTTTTCATATGCTCTGCGCTTTCAGATTCACTGCAGGCAGGTATCAAAAACTGACATTGCTTAAAATAATGAACGAATATCATAAATTTAGTTTAGATTATAGCTTGTAAGTACGCCTATAAAATGCCGGCCTTTTCTTTGCAATTGCAAAAAGACTATAAAGGGATGATTAAAAAAATTGGTCAAAGTGTATAGATAGATTGGCACATCACCTAATTACAGATGACAGACTTACAGCTCTTCCCGGCGATGTACCAAATGGAGAAATTTGGTGTTTTTCATGGACTTAGGGATCTTGTACGCACTAAGGTCTAAGGTGCTCATCATCTTTTATGAAGGATAATGACATGAGAGGATCTTCCAATAGACGTTAAATCAAGTGATTACGTATCTGTGAAGAACAAAGGTATAAAGCGTAATATTATCATACCTTATTCATATGCTATTATAGTAACCAATGACTAATTAAGGTATTTACCTCCACTATAAAAACTTTTTCATTTTGCTTTAGAGCACAAACGCTGCTAACTGCTTGAATAAAATCTCTAACGCGCCCCTGTTTTAGTACAGTTACAGTGCAAGTAACAGGCATAACACTTCCATCATAGCTGAAAACCGTTACTGACATTTTACTGGTGGTAGCTGACTGAAGTGGCAAGGAGAGATGTATGAACGGATCAAATGTAACAAAAATTATTTCACAAGCTGCAGAAACCAAAGTGGATTTGTACTGGCCCTGTTACGCAAACAATTAAATAGATGTTAAATGAGGTTCCATACTAAGCTCCAAATCTTTGTTAAGCATGATACTATGTTAGAAAATAGTTCATACTCATAAGACACAATCCACAATTATTGAATCGTTGTGTGCAATGTGATTTGCCCAATACTCATCAGCAACTTCTTCATCAAGTCTACCATCAGCGTCTTTGGACTTTATATAAGGCTTGTTTTTGACACCGTTTAGATCATTTGATCATATAACTTTAATTCGTGATACATTCTTAGAAAACATACCCGTGTATGGAACATACAACCTCGATGCCCAGTTCCATCCAATATAGTGATGTGGGTTCAGGTTTGTATTAACCAATCCGAAACACCATCTTAAAAAACAGAATAATCATATAATCAGAGTCGAATGCCAAAGTCAAACCCATTTTATAAATTACTAAAAAATATTACCTTTTGATGTCTCTTGAACATAAACATGAAGCTTAAAATCGCCACCAATATTCATCCAATTAACATGAACCCCTTAAACATGAATATCCTTTTCTCTTACACAATTCATCAAACACTTGGTGAACCTTTCATCATACACCTATCATAAAAAAACTAGATTACTCATACTAAACATTAATTTTGTTAATATATAATTTAGTATCATGCCTGATATTGAAACAGACAATATGAGATCTCAATTTTTTATACTCTAAAACGATAATTATGGGCGACAATTATACATATGAAACGACAAACCAATAAATTAAATTCAATAGATTATATGTTGAATCTAGAACCCTGTATTGAATACATAATAATCAAAAGAAGAATTTGAACTTGAATAAACCTGGTTAAAGATAGTATATTCAGTTTTGAAAACCCTAATTTCAATAGTCATTTGGTCGTGGTGTTTAATCAAGAAACTGACTTAGCATTTAGTTATCAGTGATTGACGTGATTTTAGGATTGATGATCGTGCCGGATTCACACCGTAAATATATATAAAATATAATAAAATATAAAATATATATAGAAGTGTAAAAACCAACAATCAATGATACCGAGAAGTAGTATAGAGCTTTCCCGGGTCGTAAATCCCCAACGAGGCTGGAATGGTAAATCGATACGATCGAAGATTTGAGTTTGAAGGAAGGAATGAGTTTGGGAAGTTGAATAAGTCAAATTAAACAATAACGGACCTAAACGTTTAAGAAAAACCTAAAAATTATGAAATTAAACTAGAAAACGAAACCCCGAATTCCGTACAAAAGGGGGAAAACCTAAAATCTTTAAAAATAACCCTACGGAAAATTTTTCACTTCTAAACTACTCTACGGGTCAAAATACTAAGAAGAAAAAGACTAGACCGAAACGGAGTTTCGTTGACCAAAAACGAGTAAAAACAAAAACCCGTACCGGACCCGTTCTTAAAGGATATAAAGGTAAAGAAAGAAAAAAAAAGAAAGGAAAAGAAAAAAAAAAAGAAAAAGGATGTTTATAAAAATGACCCTACGAAAACTTTTATATTTTTCCTACAAACTAGATGACAAAAGAAAATTTTCTAAAAAAGCAAAATATTTTTTTGATAATTTTTGTATTTATTATGAATTAAATAAACCTTTAACTAAATTAAATTATAAAAAATATTAAACGTTTACAAAAAATTCTGAAAAATTTACACAAAAAAAAAAAATACTTGACTCTATAAGCTACCTACGAAAAATACCAAACACCCACCAGCTTATTCAATAAGCCCGAAAATAAGCTTGACAGCTTATAAGCTTATAAGGGGAAAACCCCCTTAAATATGTTTGCCCTTGGGTTTATAACGAAAAAGACCCAAGGGCGCAGTGGTAGTGTGTGTGGGAGTTAAGGGGATGTATTGCTTGGTCCCGGGTTCGAGTCTTGCTCACCCGGACCAAGTATCTTCCCCTTTTGTTTTTTTTTTTTAAAACTCTAGGGTAGAAAGTGTATAATTCTAAACTAAAGGGTAGGCGGGCAAACTTGAGGAAAGTTACACTATAGTGAAAACGGGTGCCCCTATACTATGAAAATGTGACAAATCTAACCCTACGATACAGCTTATTTTTTTGGCTTATTAAAAAGTGATTTTTAGTAAAAACTCAAAACTACAAACTTATAGAACAGCTTAATTTAAACAACATTAATGAAGACACTTTTGACTTTGGACAAAAGAATAAGCTATAAAATAAGCTTAATGTTGACAGCAGCTTAAGAGGCTTTAAAGGGCAACTTTTCTAAGTCTTATGGTTGAATAAGCTAAGCTAAGGACTAAAGTAAGCAAAAAGGGTTTAAACTAACTTAAATCAGCTAAAAGGAAAAGAAAAGCTAAACTAATAAGCTATGGAAAAGGGGTTAAGTGACAGAAACATGAAATAAGCCTAAAAGCTAAACTTTACTAAGTTACTTGAGCAAATAAGCTAAGAAAAGGAAAAATAAGCACACTAACTATCTAACTCAACCTAAAAACTTACTAGGACACAATTTGAGCTTATGGGATAAGCTCAATAAGCCAAAGTGTGGCTTAAACCCACAACAGTACTAAAGGGTGGTTTAGTAACTGTTGGTTGTAGAAATCAGCCAAATTGATCTTTGGGACTTAAAATTAAGCACAAATAAGCATAACAAGAGCTTGAAAACTTTAGGGACTTATACAAGAGAACTTATACGCTTCAAAATAAGCCAAATACTTGGGCTTAAGTGAGCTTAATGGCTGAGAACAATGAGCCTAAAGTTCCCCCTTTGCACCAGGGGAGCTTTAAGGCAAACCTCAAGGGCTTATTTGACAGCTTATTTTAAGCTGTCAAATAAGCTCTAAAAGCAAAAACAAGCTTAAACAGATTGAGTACTCTATCTAAGGGACTTGTGCACTCATTTTGGACTTGTAAAAAGCATTTTTACTTGCTTATTTTTGGTGGTGAAAAAGGGCTTTTGGTTTTCCTACAAACTGTGACAAAAAATGCTTGGTGAGTTTTGACTTATAAAGTCAAGGACACAAAGGCTTTTTAACAGCCTTGTTAGACACACTAAACACACACTTTTTGATGCTTAAATTCAAACCACAAGTGCTTAATCAAATAAGCACTTGTGGGATTCTTAAAACCTTAACAGTTTCAAAAGAGGTTTTAGAAAACCTTGGAAAACAATTTTTTTACTAAAAATGTTTTAAAAACAGCTTAAAAGTGACTTAAAACTTGAACTTAAATTAGCCAAATAACCATAACCCATGCCATACCTTTTTGACATCCGATTTAACTTGTGCCAAACACCCCTTAGTTAAAACAGCCAACGCCAAAAAGGCTTAAGAATCCATTTTTAAAACCAAAACTTTAAAAAACTTTTATCTACTCCTACTTACTTTGACTTGTTTAAGCTATTTTAAGACTAAAAGTTTTAGCTTATTTGGAAAAATAAGCTAGTTTCTCAGCTAGCTTATTACCTATTATGACAGTTTTAAGTTGTAAACTAGGATTAAATAAACTTAACCTAATGAATATTAAAAACAGCTAGATATTAGACTTAAACAAACATGTTTGAAAGGAATAAAAGCAAATAAGCTATTGTCTAAAGCTAAAAATTAAGCTAAATGAGAATTTAGATATGAGACCTTGGATTTTTGTTGTCTCAGAACCAAGGCCACTCTTTCTGAGTGAGTGGCCTAGAAAACCTGTCCTAATGGCTCCCACAGCCTCTAAACCTGAGTCAAAAGCTCAATAAGCTCTTGGGAGCTTATTTCTTCAAATGGCTTCCAAATTGCACCCAAATGATCATTTATGAACTTAATTCAAACTAAAGCCATATGAAAGAGCTTATAACAAATTTTGAGCTGAATTAGAGCTTATTAGAAAGAATAAGCTCTAATGAGCTTATTGAGTAAAAAGAGCTTAATTTTTCATTAAAATTGAGAATTACAATTGCATAAGAGAAAGTAACTTAAAAACACTTAAAACTTAATAAAAACTGAATTAAACTTGGTATATAAACTGAATTAAAAACTGAATGTTTGCCACAATGGCTTACAAGGCTTATTATATAGCGAAAACTTAAACTAGTCCCTCTCTTTCTTTCTCTTCTTGTTGTGCTTGTTTGTAGACACACAAACACAGGTGTGCTTGTTGTGTGAGAGGTTTAAAGCTCTAATCTTGGCCCTTCAATCTTTAAAATCAATCCAAGTCGTCGGTTTTTGGTCTTAAGGGGGGGGGGGGTTGGGATTGCCAAGTTGGCAACTTTATGGCTGGGAAAGGTAGTGGAGAGGGGGGAGGTAATAACCATGGTGATGTTGAAAGATTACATGGGTAAAGATGGGTGTAAACACCCGTGAGTTTGTTTGAGAGGGAAAAACACGCGGGAAAAATGGTTATGAGTTTAACAGAGTAAAAGTTTTACCATGTGGCACAATTGGTCCCTCCAAGTTTATTGTCACAATTGGTCCTTGTGGTTAAATAACTTTTGGGGACTTGGCAAAACAAGTCCCCAAGAGTTATATAACTCTTTGCATTTTTCGTCCCTTTGGTGTACAAGTTAGGGGGGTTGGCAGTTTTGCCCCCCTACTTGTTTCTTTGAGCAAATTGCAAAATAAGCCCTTGTCTTCTCTTTTTCTCTTTTCTCCTTTATAAATAAGTTTAGGGTTTGGCAATTTCAGCCCCTAAACTTATATTTCTTTGACTTTGGCCCCGGGGTTGACTTGGGTTGACTTTGACTTTGACCAGTTGACTTTTCTGTTGACTTTTTGACTGGATTGACTTTCCGGCTTTGATTTGGCTTTGTCTTTCACAGTCTTTTCCATTCCGAGTCCAGTTTTGTCGTTTTGGCTTTGTTTTTCGTCCTTTTCTTGGTTATCCGTTCCTGCACAATACATTTAGCAAAACAAGCGTATCTTTGGCATTTTAAGTCCGTTTTTGATTATTTTAGCTCGTTTTTAAAGGTAAAAGGTATGTGTATTTAAGCACATACCAAAATCCCCCATACTAAGGTATTGCCGTGTCCTCACGCAATGCTATGAAGTAAGCATTTACGAAAACTAAGAATCTCAATCCCCCTCGACTAATAACTTTGAAAAGTAGCAAAGTGTTTGTCAAAGGAAAGAATCAATAGCTTCGACAAATCCCGATTAACACCATTATTTTGTATGTACATTGACTACTCTAATTTTTTTTTTTGGATTTTTTTTCATTTTTTGAATGGTTTGTCTTTCTTATTTAACTCACAATGGGATCATAGAGTGAGAAACGTCCATAGAGTGATCTACGGATGTCCTTACGGAAAATTTCATCGTCCCCGATTTTTCACTAGTCTTAAGCCAAGCAATTAAACGAGATCATTGTCGATATAAGTTTAGGTGTAAAGCCCTCATACTTATGACTTGTGAACTTTTGAACTCCCGACATGGATAAATGATTACGTGTGTGTGCTCGATTTAACTCAACCATAGATCAACTTATTCTCATAGTCACAAAATGAATCGTGACTCAAAGCAACAATTTATTAAGACTTTGCAACTTGATTTTATAGAACTTCAAAATTATTATTATTATTATTATTATTATTATTATTTTTTTTTTTTTTTTTTTTTTTTTTTTTTTATTTTTTTTTTTTTTTTTTTTTTTTTTTTTTTTTTTTTTTTTTTTTTTTTTTTTTTTTTTTATTTTTTTTTTTTTTTTTTTTTTTTTTTTTTTTTTAAATTTTCAACCAACGTCCGGTGTTCTTAGTTTGAAAACCCACCCCGTTGCTAGCGTAGTGGGAAATCACATCAACACCTTCTTCCTAATATGGCTAAGGATTAGTGTCTTAGTTTGAAACCCTCACCTAGGGACATTTTTCCAAGTGAGATATCACGACACACCAAGTCCCTAGAAGAAAGATGTCTTAGTTTGAACCCCCACCTCGTGGTTAGCGGGGTGGGATATCACGACACATCTATTACTTGCTCCATATAATCAAATGTTGCTTTATTGGCATTAAATCTTTCAAAACTTTTTGCTTTTAAAGAATCATCAAAATTTGAAGTTTTTCTGAAAAACATCGATTGACATAGCTGAATTATATTCGATCCTGTATGATTAGGCGGATTAGAAGCTTATGGGAGAAAAAGAACACAAGTTATTCATATAAGTTTTTAGACGAATCTTGCTTGACACATAAACTTATATTTAACTCTATCATTTCTCGTTCTTCACTTAAGAATTCAAAGCAATAGAATTCGTGAAAGCTTTGGCCTAAAAGAACTAGCTAGGGCTCAACACGCCCGATCGAGTCAAAAATTTATTCTTACTCTACCCAAAAAGACAAAAACACTTATTTTATTTTTGAAATTTTTTTTTTTTTTTTTTTTTTTTTTTTTTTTTTTTTTTTTTTTTTTTTTTTTTTTTTTTAATTTTTTCATTTTTTTGGTATTTTTGCAAAAATTTGGTGGTAAAAACGGGATTGCGTGATAACAACGACTGCAGGCAAAAATCAAATCGAAGATCCCCCCCATACTAGAACTAAACATCGTCCTCGATGTTTCAAAGGGGTTCCTACGTAAATCTAAGGCCGTTTATGAAGTGTGCCAAAAGATAAAACGTTAGTCGATTAGATTTGGATACTGGATTCCCAAAATGAAGCTGAGGATGTGAAACTCTTGTGGAATACTGCAAGCACGAGAGTCTTCACAATCCGGGAAATCCTGGATATACAACACAAAGCACACAAAACATGGACAAAACACGGGTAATGGAAAATGAAAACCTTCTCACACAAAAACACTTATTTATTACTACTACTGATAAGCATGGGGTGCCTCCCACGAAGCGCTTGTTTAGGGTCCCGACGCTTGACCCGTCCCCCGAATTTATTGGTCCATGGGGAACGTTTGGAGATCCGGGACAACCTCGGTTGGTATGTCCCCTCCAAAGTAGTGTTTTATACGATGACCATTCACTTTAAAGTTGGGCCCGGAGTTCTGAGATAACTCGACAGTGCCATAAGGAAAAACTTGGACAATGGTGAATGGTCCACTCCAACGGGATTTCAATTTACCCGAGAAAATCTTTAGTCTAGAGTTGAAGAGGAGGACACGATCACCAACGTTGAAAACGCGGTTTTTGATCTTAGCATCGTGTATCCTCTTGGTTTTCTCTTTATAGATCAAAGAGTTTTCGTAGGCTTGATCACGAAGTTCATTTAGTTCATTCAGTTGAACTTTCCTGTGATCACCCGCAGTTTGAACATCAAAATTTGTATGCTTGAGGGCCCAGTAGGCTTTGTGCTCTAACTCGATCGGTAGATGACATGCCTTCCCGTACACTAGCTTATATGGAGTACACCCGATGGGTGTTTTGTAAGCTGTGCGGAAGGCCCATAAAGCATCATCTAGTTTATCCGACCAGGAGGCACGATTTTCTCCCACGGTTCTTTCAAGAATACGCTTTAAACCACGATTTGACACCTCAACTTGCCCACTTGTTTGTGGGTGATATGCGGTGGAGAGACGATGAGTGACTCCGTACTTAAGCATGACCTTTGTAAATTGGTCATTGCAAAAGTGAGTTCCGCGATCACTTATGATAGCTCGGGGTGCACCAAATCGAGAAAATAGAGTTTTCAAAAATTTGCAAACAACTCGGGCATCATTGGTGGGGAGCGCTTTTGCTTCAACCCATTTTGACAAGTAGTCAACAGCCACGAGTATGTACTTGTTCCCTCTTGAAGACGGGAACGGCCCCATAAAGTCAATGCCCCAGATGTCAAAGATTTCACAAACTTGGATGGAGTTTTGTGGCATCTCATCACGTTGCGTAATTTTTCCTTGACATTGACAAATGTCACAACGGTTGACAAAGTCGTGGGCATCCTTGTAGATGGTGGGCCAATAGAATCCTGAATCGAAGATTTTTCTTGCTGTGTAATTGGCACCATAGTGTCCCCCAGTGGGTCCACTGTGGCAAGCTTTAAGAATGTCTAAGTTTTTTCTTGCCCAGAAACACAACGTCTTATCACCTGATCAGCACAGATCTTAAACAGGAAGGGATCATCCCAGAAATAATGCTTGACATCCTTGAAGAATTTATTTTTTTGTTGGGATGTCATTCCCTTGATAACAAATTTCCCCGCATGGTAGTTTGCAAAATCGGCAAACCATGGGGTACTTTGATCTTGAAGAGCAACAGAACCAAGAGTTTCGAGAGGAAATGCTTCATTGATTTCTTTGTTCTCGAGTTTGTCTTGATGCGGATTTTCAAGTCTGGACAGATGATCGGCGGCGAGATTCTCAGCTCCTTTTTTGTCTCGAATTTCAATATCAAATTCTTGGAGCAATAGGATCCACCGCATGAGTCTTGCCTTAGCATCCTTCTTGGCAAAGAGATACTTGATGGCAGAATGGTCAGTATACACTATGCTTTTGGACATGACAAGATATGAACGGAATTTCTCAAAGGCATACACCACAGCAAGTAATTCCTTTTCAGTAGTAGTGTAATGAGTTTGAGCCTCGTTCATAGTCTTGCTAGCATAGTGTATAGGTTGGAAATGCTTGTTTTTTCTTTGCCCGAGGACTGCCATCAATTGCGGAAAAGTCGCTAGCATCGCACATCAGTTCTAAAGGGCAAGTTCAACAGTCGGGAGCAAGTAAGATCGGAGCCCTCAGTCAATTTTCTTTTGAGTGTATTAAAGGTAGGATACACTCTTCAGAATAAGAAAAATGGAGTCTCTTTTTCAAGCAGATGAGTCATAGGCGGGCCAATTTTTGAGAAGTCCTGAATGAATCGTCGGTATAAAAACGGCGTGCCCAGGAAATACGGACACCTTTGGACAAGTAGTTCGGATGAGGGAGTTTAGCCTAATTACTTCGAATTTTTAGCTCTATCAACCTCAAGTCCCGACTTAGGAAATTTTGTGTCCGAGAAACAATGCCTTCCTTTACCTAAATGGCTCTTCTCTCAGTTTAATAAGACAAATTGGTGTCTTCTCATTCTCTTCAACATCTTTTCTAAATGGGATAGGGGGCACCCCCCCCCCCCACGGGCTTAGAGAAAAGAGTTCCCAAAGACCGAAAAGTTATCCATAAATACTTCCATCGTTGTTCAATCATATCGGGAAGAATGCAATCATACATGTATGGACGTGCCCGGAGCAGTGCATAAGCCCTGAAGGCATCGCTGACGTAGGCAATAGTTCCGTATGCGGCATGTGAATGTTGTCTTTTCTTGATCTTTTGGGTCAATTGAGATCTGATCAATAACCCGAGAAGCATAGGGTAACAGTAGTATTCCGTTTCCTTCTAGTCTTTCGAGCATTTGAGTCCATAAAAGGCAATGGAAGTTAATCTTTCCGGGTGGCTTCATTAAGTTTTCTGTAATCAATACATACTCGCCATCCCGTGACCAATCGAGTAGGAATTAGTTCATTCTTATCATTTGTGATGACGGTCATACCTCCCTTCTTAGGTACACAGTGTACCGGGCTCACCTAAGGGCTGTCAGAGATGGGGTAAATCAACCCAGCGTCAAGGAGTTTTTCAACCTCCTTTTTTATAACGTCGTGAATTTTTGGGTTTACCCTTATTTAACTTTGCACAGATGGTTCGTAGTCCTCTTCCATTAGAATTTTGTGAGTACAAAATTCTGGGTTAATACCCTTGATATAAGAGAGTTTCCAAGCGATGGCTCGCTTGTGGGATTGCAAAACCTTTATGAGAGCGGTTTTCTCCCGGATACTCAAATCTTTAGCAATGAAGACTGGTAACTTGTTGTCACCTTCCAAAAATGCATATTCGAGGTGGGGAGGTAAGTTCTTGAGCTCAACCTCAGGAGGTTCATCAATTGATGTTTCATCGGTTTTGGCTTCACAAATCTTAAGTTCTTTTCTATTTCCAGGAAAATAATCTGCATGGTTGGGAAGTGGTGATGAGGGCTCACTATTTAGGATAGCTTCAGGAAGAATAATGTCCTTCTCGGGATCACATTCGGCATCATCAATTCCTGACTTCTACGAAGTATCAGAAAGTTCAGCCTCGATTTCTTTAAGAATGAAATCACTACCCTCGAATGGAGTGAGGGTGGGAGAAGTGGTATCAACAAT
>BQNB010022901.1:49173-59833 GCA_026074375.1 Tanacetum coccineum | reverse complement strand
ACTTATCCCTTAAGCCTCATTTGAGAACTGAATGGTACTGATGAAGTAATTTAGGACTTTTATTTTGTATCTGGGAATGTTTCCAGAGCAAGGTAAAGAACGTACACTAGTAATATATTGCATAATAGTGGAACAAGACCTGGAGGCTAGTACCGAATAAGTTAAAAAAGCTTCCACCTGATGAAGGGTCATAACTAGGGGCAATGTTTCAAAAATCGCTAAGCGCTAGACGGGCGGTTGACCACCTTCGAGGCGGAATTCACCCAGGCGGCGCCTAGGCGGATTGGAATTTTATGTATAACATAACAAAATACTTCTAATTTCAATTAATTCAAAGTTCACATAGTTTGAATTGCAAAATAGACAAATAAATATAACAATTCAAGTACTTAGAACTTCAAACGTGAACATATCACTTCAAATACTTCAAACATTAATATTAAATTGATGCTTGATTCTCATCTTGTCCATATTGTTCAATTGGTTCGAATTTCATACGAAAAACCCATGACTTTGTGTTTACAATCGATGGTTTTTCTTTTGTGTTAAGATGATATATTAAAATAAATATGGGTCGGGTATACTCTAGGGAATCGAACTCTATAGCGCCACTTCTTTTTCTTTTCAATTCTTTTCTATCACTTATGCCTTTTCTCAACTTTAGTGTGAAACCTGCCTAAGGAAAGAAACTTGAGGTAAGAACATAGATAATAAAAAGGATGCGAAAGCTACTGACTATAGAGAGTAAGGATGCTTTAGCTACTTCCTATATATAGGATTCTATTAGCCGACTTATCAGAGGTCTCTAGATTTGATGGAATTCTTTTGGTGAGATACCTAACATCCCGTGTTGGTGACAAATTCACTCTCAAACCTCTGATAAGGAACAAAATCTTTTATGAATTAATTATTTGTAGGGGTAAAAAAATCATAATGCGACTTTTTGTTGACTTCCGTTAGCCGCCTAGCTCCGCCTAGGCGGATGTTTGACCGCCTTTTGACTTTTGCCCCTAGTTTGGCCGCCTAGCCATAAATGGAGGTGGTGTATGCCAGCCTAGCGCCGCGCTAGGCCGCCTAGCCCGCTTTTTACAACACTGACTAGGGGTGGAAACGAGCCGAGCCGGAGCCTGACAGAGCTTGGCTCGTATATATATATATATATATATATATATATATATGTGTGTGTGTGTGTGTGTGTGTGTGTGTATATATGTGTATATGTATATATATATATGTTAGGGTATATGGCACCTGCACACACCTCTCGAACAAATAAAGAATACAAACAAGGCTTACGGAAAGTAAATGCGGAATATAATCGACACAAGATATAACGTGGTATCCACGACTAAGATAGTCGTGGCAGTCCACGGGATCAAACCAGAGAGATATTATTAAGCTCTCAGGCTCGTGCCAAACTGCACGATCGTGCTAAACTGCACGATCGTGCTAAACTGCACGATCATGCCAAACTGGACTACGCGTGCTAAACTGCACGCCCCGTGCTAAACTACACGGGGTACAAAACACACACACCTAGATCCTTAGATACAAGTTTACAATTACAATGAGGGTATTTATAAGTGTGAGACCTATATATTCTACCGATGTGGGATTGGGTTTGCACCCAACAATCCTCCCCTCAAACCCAGTACTACAATAAGCCTCCCCTCCAACGATACATGACGCAACATGTTATAGAGTCGCTGGACAATTAACTTGGGGTTGCGCCACACACATCGGGGACTATCAGTCTTCACAACTCAACAATCTCCCACTTGGAGGCTCACTGCTCTCCGTCTCAAGTAATCTCTGTAAACTTCAAACCACCTTCCCTTTAACAATGCTACCGCTTAACCTTTTTGTACCGCCGAACATACGGAACACGCTGCACCAACCAAACGCAGGGCTAGGAGACTACAAGGTATCCTGAACTAACATCATTAAACTGGGAATAACCTTCCCTTAAACAATGCTACTGCTCTAACCTTTCTGTACTGCCGAACATAAGGAACACGCCGCACTAACCAAACACAGGGCTAGGAGACTTTCGATACAAGGTATCCTGAACTAACATCATTAAACTGGGAATCCGTTATTAATTCACTTGGAGGCCAGTTGAACTGCGCAGAACTTCAACTTCTCTTTCATCACCAACCTGGTGAACATTGCTACAAGGCTCTTCGTTCCAAGAATCTTCAACAAAGATAAGGACCCTTCACTTATCAATATCCGAACAAGCTTTCCCCAACTGCAAACCTTTAGATTCTTCACAAGGTGAATCAAACTCTTAGTATATATGTCATAGTATTAAACACTTTCTGCTTGAGCTCAGTCTAACTTCTTAAGAGAATTCTTCAACCATATCAACTCTCTGCTTGCTTACGCAACTATCATAAACTAGACTTCTATAGTTAACCTAGTGATACTCTTAGTATAGACTCCCACTCGACTGTTATACCAACTGTAAGCACATAACCAAGCATCAGAGCATCTATCCTTAATCTTGAACACTAAGGGCAACTACCAATTAGGCTTGTTGAATTCTGCCATGTCGGAGCCTGCGACCAACATGTCATCAACCTTTAACAGTTGTCTAATGCAGGATGAACCTTCTTAGAGTAGCAACGTTGGTTCATGGCACATTACTCGCACCTTATCCTTTTGCATAAAACTGTCAAATTTCAAGTACCGTAGCCTCGATGCTTGAATCAGTCCGTACATAATTTCCTTCCATCTACACTCTAGGTTTTCTTTCTGAAAACCCTCGCTTTTGTGCTGTGTAGATGTATCATTCAAGGCTCCCACATAAGAAGGCTCATGCAGCTACAATACTCAAGACTAACCTGATTGTAGTCATTTTCACAACCGGAGAGAATATCTCATTATAGTCTACCCCCCGTTTCTGTTGGAAACCCTTAACTACCAATCTAGCCTTGTACCTTTTTCTACCATTCTGCCCTTCTTTAACCTTGAACATCCACAATTTTTGTGATGCCTTCTTTCCTGTTGGTAATCACGTTTGGTTCTTTTCAAGTGAAACCATCTCTTCATTAATAGCCTTCTTCTACTATACGGATTCTTTGCTACTCAAGGCTTCTGAATAAGACTCTGGTTCACCGTTCTGTGTCACTTAGCAAATAGTTTGCTGATGGAGAGTACCTTACTGGTGGATCTTCGTACCTGTGGAGTCTCGGAGCCTCCCTCCATGGAGGATGCTCCGTCTTGAGAGTATTCTTCATATGATCTTTCACTATTCTCGAAGCTCCCACTAATTTTGGACCCCTCACTCGTATCTGAGCTCCCACCTGGGCTCTGAGTGATTTCTGAACTCAACCCATGCTCTGCAACTATCTTATCATTCTCTTCTGGAATGTCTACTAACACCACTTGACTCTTCTGTATTGGCTTCGTTAAGCTACTTGAATCTGTCGCAGACGTGGCTCCATAAATCGAGTCCACAAATGTAATATCTCTGCTTCGGATAACCTGGTGACTCTTCGTATCCCGAAAGCTGTATCGCATTTCATCTGAGCTCGATTATTAAATGAGCCCAAACTTAGGCTCGAGCTCGTTTAGGCTCGGCTAGTTCGAGCTTTTTACCGATCCGATCCCGAGCTTTTCACGAGCGGCTCGGCTCTTCCACCCCTAGTCATAACTGATATTAGGATGAAACATATTCATCGTGTTGATGCTAAATTATTGTTTGTAGTTTTAGCACCGGTCTTGCTCCTAGAAACCTCTAGAGTTTTAGAAGCACCCTCCACGCTCATACATAAATGAAAGTTAAGCCAGCTCACTTGTGTTACGAGTTCCACTTTATTTTAAATCCATTGCAGATTTTTCAGGTCATTACACCTATGCTAACCCTTTCAATTGGCCATAAGTTCATGGTTGTAATATTGGATGTTCAAAATTAGGTAGATTATTCTTGTTAATATCGTGCCTTTATCTCAACACTTGGGTGCTGTTTTGAAGCTTCGTGAATTCCAGGTAAATTATATTGAATAGCTAAAAGTTGAGGTGTTAATCTGAAAATTTCAGAAGACTCATGTTATGTGAAAGTCACATAGTTCGTAGTTTGATTTGTAAGTTTCTGAACATGCATGAGCGATTTGCTGATATGTTCTAGATTAAAGGGCTTTATGCAATTTTGGTAAACGTCTGGGGTTTCTGCCATCATCATGCATCTATATTGGATGTGAATGCAGATTCATGTAATTTTGCATGACAGCAAATTTTCCTCAGTTCTAACATATACTTGTTACAGGGACATGTTCCGCCACTGCAGCGTGTAGTACTAGACATCTTTCCACAATTACGTCCACCTAATCATCTTCCTTCATTGTGGACGGTCTTTCTCCAGAAGCTATTGCATTATCTCCCAAATTCCGATTCGTCTGTACATAATGAAGGAGATGCTGCAAAGCCTGTTGAATCCAGAGGTTATATATCTGGTACTGACATCAACATGTTATTATTATTATTACTATTAGTTTTGGTTTATTTTTGTTGCCTTCTGTATCCAGAAGCTAAAACTCAAGTATTATCTCCACAGAATCTAATGGGACTAGTAGTAACAATCAGTTAGAAGTTGAATCTTCGTCTTCAAGCTCTGATTCAAAAAAAACTTCAGGTGGTGAACCCAAAATCATCTTTTTTAGTGATTTGTTTGCTGAAAAGCTTCTTCCTGTGTTAGTCGATCTATTCTTACAGGCTCCACTAGCTGAGAATTTGATTATTTTTCCTTACGTCATCCAAGGTCTTGGAAGGTAAAATTTTGTTCCATGTATTATTTGCTAGAGTTATTATACATATTTTGTATATTGCTTGTATGTTTCTATATCACTTTCAAATTTTGTATATTAGGTTGACCCGTTTGACATAAAACTCAACCCAAATTGAACCATTTATATTAAATTGCCACATTTACTTTTTTATTAATCTTGACATTGTTTTTGCACAACATCAGATTTGTTTATTATATCCGTTTTCATTAACACTTTATTCCTAGTAATAATGGTTCTCAAATGTTGAGAAGCGTTCAGAAACTTTATGACATTAGTCTTCAAACTTATTTATAAAAATATTATTTTTTATTCGTATTTTTTTGTTAGTGAAAATGTTTTGTCCTTTCAGGTGCAGTATAACAAGAAGAGAAAATCCTAGTTGGTGGACTTGTGGGGACTAGCTTGTTTATTTAAAAGCTTCAACCAAAGTGTTACTTAATGACGTCAGCAAGTTAAAACATCAATCAGGGTCAGATCTAAGCACTTACAGGCCTGCAAGAATTCGTTTCTGGAAAGAAGTTGCTGATGTCTATGAAATATTTCTTGTGGGCTATTGTGGAGGGCCCTTCATTCTAATCCACTGGCCGCAATATCACAGCTATTATCTTCTCTTTTCAGTGGCCCGTGAGGATCCCGAGGTTGGAATCCCTTGAAATGGAACTTTTTGATGTTTTGGGGGGATTTATTTCTGTATGGCTGTGCTATGGATGCATCTCTGATGTTATGTTTCTTTCACCTCAGCTGCATGCTCTTGATTTTTTTGAGGTCACTAATTATGGTTGTATAAGGAGGGATGAGTCGCATTTACGGAAAAACATCTTTGTATAATTCTGTTTTGGTTTACCAACTCTCATTTTAGGCCGAGGACAAACCATCAAAGTTTTTTATTTTGTTTTTTGAAGTTAATTACTGAGATGTCATGACCGTGCATTGTTATGACGTCTATCGGATTACCTTAAATTGAAATCTTTAAAAACTGAATTAATATTTTTAACACTTTGATGGTTTTTTTGCCTACAAAAAGGTGGGTACCTAAATAGATTCTGACCAAAGTTGGTTTTATTTTATGCTATAGACCATTATAGGATATCATGCCAAAAAACTTTGTGGTATTGGACACCTCCAAAATGGCTTTGATGTTTGGATAAACATGCACAATCATGAACAACTTCTTGGCTGTTTCATACTCAGACTGTAGTCTGTATGATTTAGTGCAGACTTTGCACTCGATACATAGAGGTTTGAGTAAGACATTAGAAAGAAATGGAAGAAAGAAACCAGTATTCTTTTAGGTGGTTGGGCGTTACCCCTCTCGCTTTAAGGTCAAATAAGTGCCTTTTTGGCAATAACATTGTTATAATTTGAAGTAGGAACAAACTAATTTTTACTATGCATCTTGTTAATCAATGTGATCTTTTATTTCTTGAAATATGATTCTCGATGTCATTTTGATTTCATGCTTCTACTCACATGTACAGATTATGCAACGGTTAATAATTACTCTTGACCGATGTGCTTCTCGTACGTGTTCTTTGCCAGTTGAGACAGTTGAGCTTGTGCCTCCTCACTGTAGCAGATTCTCTTTGACTTGCTTGCTCTTAGTTGTTTTCTTGAGAGTTATGGTCATTCTATTACTCACAATCCTTTCATCTCTTTCCCGTTCTAGTAAACATTTTTTTTTGTTATATCAATGTTACTGGAATACACTGAATAATTTTTTGAACTTTGCATAATTTTATTGCCTAAGTATCTTATTTTCATGTGCTCCTTTACATTTATTTACAATCTATGGTGTGCTTCTGTGCAGTTATAATAATGAATCAAATAACTGGAATCCAACTCGAACAGAAGTAAGCAAAATTTCTGTCAACATACTTATGGCAAGACTTCATTATTAAAGGTTTGTATGAATGATCATGGAACCTACATTTATGGAGCTTACAGTGAAGAAACTTGATGATTGACAAGTAAATATCAAGTTCAGGGGAGGATTGTTGGGAATTCTGAGTTACTACTGCTGGTGCTAATTTACTACTACTGGTTCAGAGTTGATGTTGTTGCTAAAGATTGAAGAAAACAGACTAAGTAGTTAGTACTGTTAGTTACTCCCTCCGTCCCAAATTAATAGTCCCTCTTTCCATTTTGGGTTGTCCCAAAATTATTGTCCCATTCTAAATATAGTTGTGAAAAAATGTAGCCAGTTTACCATATTGCACCTAATGATATTAAGAATTACAAACATCATTCAAAAATTTAATTAATTGTATAAGGGCAAAACTGACATTTTGCAAAAAAGTAAGAGAGAGAATGCAGTAATGATTATGTTTTCTTAAACTATATGTTTTTTGTCGGGGGGCAATAATTTTGGGACGAAGGGAGTATATTAGTTAGTACTGCCAGTATAATTAGTATTGTTAGTCTTATATAGTTAGTACTACTATTATGATATGCATGAGTTAAATTAGGAATAGATATGCATTATCATTGCACGCGTTTTGTAAGCCCATTAGGGTTTCCTTAGTGTATAAAAGGAACCCTACGACATAGTTAGAAAGACACACATCACATCATATCAGTTTTTCATAGTATTCATAGCTTCAAGGTTGTAAACCCTAACACTGTCAAACAGTGTTCGTATTAATATATTGAAGCTTATTGTTTTGGTTGTATTTCTGTATCTCAAACATACTTTTTCTATATTCTTCTTAGTGGTATAAACTAGATTCCGCATAGTTTATATCATACACTCAAAATTTCAGTCTTAGTGCCTTTGGATTTATCCAAGGATACTAAACCTTATATCAAGCTAAGGAGTTCAAGATCTGTTTATTGGGATCAACAAGTGGTATCAGAGCTTGTTGTGAAGCTTTGAATAAGAAGAAACAAACAACACATACTAGATCTAATTCTCTGTGATAAAATGGAGGCAGGAACTACTTCTACAACTCTGACTGCAAGACTCCCTATTGCTTTTGTCCTCCAAGAGATGGCACGTGTTACCATGCATCCAGAGACGGCTTCAGTTCTTCCATTACATCCTTTTTTGAAGGGTGGTCTCTTAGAGGAGAATACCGGCCTACGTGCACATTTGTTTGTCCTTTTCTCGCCCTTATGTGAGCTTGTTAAATCGAGGTAAAAAACTGCTATCAACTATGCATGCATACACTTATAACGGACACTAAGGGTACATTTTATTTCAATTCTTTACATAGTGATGCTTTTCTCATTCAAAATGGTACTAGGGTCAGTCTGGGTCAGAGTACTTGGAATGAAAATTGTCCCCCATCTTACCAATAATCCACTGTGGAAGACATTTTCACCCGTTAAAAATTTACATGTCATATGTATCTTCATTCATGTAATCAGTTTTGCTATGTTTATTAAATTAAAAACACATTGTTGCTTCATACTCTACTTACTATATTGAAGTTCATTTACATATCTTGAACTTTCCATGTACAGGAATTCTCGTGTTAGAGATCTGGTGCAAGCTTTACTTAGACTTGTCAGTACGGAACTAGGACTACATAAAATATGCTTGACAAATTGAGTGCATTCAGTAATATAGCCAAACCATTATACTGGTATGTTCCTTCTTGCCTTTTGATTTCAAATGCGAGAAACTTTTAGGTTAGATTGTGTTTGTACAAGTGTTAGTGAGAAATTGTCAAAGTTTTGATTTTGGCTTTTCTTCCTCTACTTTTTACTTCTAATTTGTATTTTAAGTTTTGGTTTTCGCCTTCTGGCATGTATTTGTAACTTCCGCATAAGGAAATGTAGTCATGTAGATCTGATATGAGTAAAACAATTACATTGTAGACAACCATATTCTTGTAATTTCCATATTATGTTCAGATTTTGTTTTCGCCTTCTTGTCGGTTAATGAGTTATCTGTTAAAATCATATCATAAACAAACCCATATACAAAAATTGTCCTCCCGTTATTCGTCACCTCTAAATTTAACCATACTTTTGTAATAACGGTTTTGTTAAGCTTCGCAAGCAGTACACAATTTATCAACCCAAAAAATGTCAATCTCAATTTGTGGGCTAACTACTTATCTTTGGCCCAATTAGGTTTTCTATAAATCATTTTTTGCTATGGAATGTCTATTGACACAACTCAAAAAATGTCATCTCTTCCTAAAATATAAACAGTACATAGTTTAAACTAAAGTGAATTACATCATTCCTCTTTATAAAATTTATAATTCTACTTTAGGAAATCCATTATTTGCAAATAAATTTAACTATTTACTTTATATTAAGTTAACTAACAATCTCACAATATTTACGCAACTAATCAATCTCAATATTCTCAATGTTTTGGTAATTCAACTATTTACTTATATTGCTAGTGCAATACAGGGTTTTAAACCAAATCGATGATAGAAATGTCATGCATCGTTTATCTTTGTAAAAATGTGATCTACGTGGGTCGACTGCACATGCCTAACACTTACTTGCCTATTAGACAAAAGCTAAAAATGCTTTACTTACTTACCGAAAAGCACTAATATGAATAACCAACCAACGAAAATACTATTATGAACTACTTACCGGAAAGCACTAATATGAATAACCAACCAACGAAAATACTATTATGAAGTACAGACTCTTACATGTTCGTCCCTATGGTTGATTGAATGTCGCATCGTTCATCCTTTGGGCCAACGACCGTTTGATTTTATGAAAATACATTTTTAACACGAAATAACCATGGTACCCTCAGTTATTTTTTTAATTATTATTATTATTAGTAATGGTTAAGTGTAGAGAGGATTAGAGAGAGAGAGAGAGGGGGGGGGGGGGTCACATTAAAATGTTTTTTATTAAGAGAAAAGAGAAATGAAATGTTACAAATGAAACTTCTACCTCCTATCTATTAAGGGAGGTATTTATATTTTTTCTTATTTTTTACTCTATCTAGTCTATTTAATCTAATTAGGCTTATTAATGGGCTAACTATTTATCTTAGGCCCAATTAGGTTTTTTATAAATCAAAGACCACTTTCTAAGAATAATAAACACTTTTTCGATTCCTAACAATCTCCCCTTAAGGGTAGAATATTTAGGTCGATCTCTGAGCGATAAAAGTGGTCTTCCTTTGACAAAACTTTCCCATCTCCTTATCTGCCTTCTCAACTTCAGACGTTCCTTGACCTCTTCTTCGAAAAATCCCATCACTTCTTTATGTTCCTAACTTAGAGGAGGGTCTTTAAAACCATAACGTGCAACAAGAAGAATCTCCTCTACTTTCTTCAGAACTCTAGTCAACATGGCATCACAAAACTTTGGCAACTCATCAATGTTCATCACTCTCCTTTCCTTCTTGCTATTCTCGTACACAATTCCAATGAAAGGATCAGTAATGATAGTGTAAGGTTCAAGTTCTTCAATATCAGGAAAGATGAGTGTTGGAGCAGTAATGTTGATCTTGATTTGATAGCTTTTGATTCACAGTTGATAGTCATGAACTCTTTCTCATATAACACAAATTTTGATCAATACAGTCAAGGACTTTAATAACCCATTCTTCTGATAGTCTGTCTCTCTTCTTTAGCATATAAAGTACATGTCTTCTATATCGTTCTTGTTCAAGTACTTATAATCCGACCCTGAGAAGATGTAAGCTCCACAACAATCTCGTCCATAAAGTCTTGCTCATGTGTTTCTTCATTCTTAACTCTGATTACTTCAATAATCTTTATATTTGAGTAGATGTAACACCCCTAAATTGGGTCGCAGTGGAATAAGGGTCCGAGGCGTGTTACTTCTCAGATCACTAGAACAAGATATATATTGAACGACAATTAAAAGTCGTTTTAAAACTGATACATTGGATTTAACAAAATGTTTACAAAAGCTTG
>BQNB010022901.1:36674-47537 GCA_026074375.1 Tanacetum coccineum | reverse complement strand
TTTCATGTTTTGAATCTTAAGAAGTGTTTAGCGGAAGGCGATATTATTGTTTCGATTGATGAGATTCACTTGATGATAAGTTGCATATGATTGAAGAGCCAATGGAAGTTGTTGATAGAGAGGTTAAGCGACTTAAGCAAAGTCGGATACCCATTGTTAAAGTTCGTTGGAATTCGTAAAGAGGCCTAGAATTTACTTAGGAACGTGAGGATCAGATTAAGAAAAAGTACCCTCATCTCTTTACAATTAAGGACGAAGCAAGGAAAATGGATAAGTCGAGCTGAGCACTGGGACGACGCTTCCTAAAGGATGGGAGAATGTAACAACCCGAGCTTCAAGTCAACGTTTATCCCGAGCTAAGATAATTATTTTTGCTAAGTAAATAATTATAAGTCGTTTATGCTATATAAGGTTTGATGAAAATTTCCATTTATAAGGTAATTTCATGCCGTGATTGAATTTCTATTTGTTTTTAGCAACTGAGAAAGTCAAAAAAAATTATATTGTTGCTCCGAGAGCGTGAACATGTTATTTTTGTATTTTATGGCGTTTTGCTCGAGTTTTTGTAAAAACCGTGTTTAAAGGTCGTGTTTTACAAGGTTTAACGATTTATTAAACGTTTTAAAGTAAAAATTAGTGGGACGAATTTAAAATTTTACAGAAACGTGTGGTGAGGTGTCCTAGTCGGCTAGGTAACGAAATAACTAACCATTTTTGTAATTAACTTTTGCAAGGACTAATGAAAAGGAAGGATATTTTGCCAATTGCCCAAAAGTATTTACTATAAAAGGGAGCCATACTTCCCATTTATCACTTTAGACAACATAAAAACTCCTCCCTCCTCTTTTTTGCTCACTTCGACCGGCTACAAGAGAAACACCACCATCACCACTTTATTTTTGACATGCAATTAAATCCAAATACACCATCTTAATCCTTGTTTAATCCTCAATATTTCCCACTAAGAAAATCCTACATGCACTAAGTTTTCAAGAAATTGAATTTTTGGTGTGTTCTTGGAAATTTCGAGTATAATGGGGTGATTAGTATAGCTAGATTAGTATTTTTAGCAAGTTGGTTGATTAAAAAAGTTCGGTTTGTTTGGTTTGGGTTTCTCGTCCGATTTCAAAAGGAAGGGGGAAACCATATTTGATCTTTGTTCTAGCTTTGTGAGTATTTTAATTGTGTTTTTTTTTTGTTGATTAATTAGATGTTATTACATATATATAGTTATTGCTAGATGATTTAAGTGCAAAATTTATTTGAAAGTATTTCGAGTATGAACATTTGTTTGATAGTTTTGGTACATGTTTTTAGGCTAGTTAAACATGTTGGAATAGTTAGATTTTAATAAAAATGTGATTTGGTATGACTTTGGGTTGACTTCATTTGACCAGAAAGTTTGACTTGGTCATGGCATGTCGAGAAATTTTTGAAATCTATTTTAGGCTTTAGATAATGATAAAGGATGTTTTGAGGTCCGTTTTGATATAAGGTGGGTCTTGTAACTCCTAAAAACGAACGTTTTACGGTCCGTGAGTAAAGTTTCTGGGTTATTTTTGGGGTAAAAAAGTGGGGCAACTGTGAACTTTGACTTTTGAAAGTCAAACTTGCGTAAACTTTTGAATAAAGACTATAATAAGAAATGGTTCGTAATGTTAGTTAAATTAAGATGAAATGCTAAGTTTGGATTATATTATCCTTACTTTCGGCAAACTTTCTAAAAATGGAAACTTTATTGAAAACGTTGTAATATTGTTAAGTAAATCAAAGCGAGATGTTTTGCGTCGCACTTGGAGATTCTAGTATATTATTGTGTATATGTAATAGTGATATATATATGTATGCAAGTATGCATTATATGATTTAATATACTATTAGTCACGTACCGCTATATATGTATTATATAGGTCGCGGTTGAGACGTAAAGCTTATTGTGCTAGTTGATTGATTGATTTGGATCTTTTGCTTAAGGTGAGTTCATAGCCTCGCTTTTGAACTATTTTAAATGTTGTAAACCCACGAGGGGGATACATGTTTGTTTTATAAAATCGAACACATATGATTTATGGTATGCTAGACCCGATATGAGATTGTTTCTGCATAAGTTGCTATTGTCGAAGTCCCTTAATTCATGAACTGTCAATCGCCTATAATGTGTGAACGCTAATGCATTAAATAGATCTATTGGGTTTGACAGCCTTGTCCGGGGTTTGAATCCTTGTGAACACCCTGTCAAACAGACATTTTGTTATTAGAAATATAGAAGGTATATGACAATAATACCTAGTTTGGGGCACTTAAACATATGAAATGCCATATGTATTGTTAACGTTCGATGTCTTGAGCTTAATGCGCGAAAGAAAAGAAGTTGCTATACATTGCATTTGTTGCTTTATTTTCCCGAGAACTAATTATGTGTTTAAAGATCTTTACTTACTGATTACTTTAAACTCTATGAATTTCACTCAACTATGTTGTTGACGTTTTAAACATGTTTTATCCCAGGTAATCAATGCTGAAGGCAATGATGGCGTGGAGGTGAATTAAAGGAAAGGCTACTTGTGTGTTCCGGTCTTTCAAAAACAATGTCTTGTGTTATGTTTAAAACAATGTCTTTTATTTGAATAATTGTCATTCAAATACTGTATGGTTGGGGTTACTATTCTGTGGGGACCTAACGCATTTTAACTCTGAATAATTATGGAACATATGTGGTTTAAACGTCTTATTTAGGTCATTTTCTATATTTATAGTAAAGGATGCTATTTAGTAACACCAAATGGCTAATTTCCGCTGCACAATCCGATGCCCCTCAGGGTGAGTGTTACAGATTGGTATCAAAAGCTTCGGTTATAGAGAACTAGGTTGTTTTCAAAACTCAGATTGTAATTATTTTAGATGTCAAATTAATTTCAAGAGTCTAAGGGTATAAAGAAATGGGTCGAGTCTTTTTGAAAAACCTAAACTATAATGCTTCTACACGTACGTCAAGACTCCTCATTGCCATTGGTTACATGTAAGTTACATTTATAAGTTGTTACGTGTAAGTATATTTATGTACGTCTGGTATGTATAATTGGTTAAATAATTTACCCGTATTTAACTATGCATTGTGATTGGAAAATTTTATGCCCATGTTGGATGCATAAAGCATTATGTATTGGTACGTTATGTGTTGTATACATAGAATGTCATGTGATTATATGATAAGTATTATTATATATGTTTGAAATGTAATCGAGATATATTCGGATTGAAAAAGAGTCGCGAATTGTAAATTTTGTTTGTTGCGGTTTGATGCAAACCGTTATTTTGATAATAGTGTTCCAACGATAATATGAAGTGATACGCTATGAAGTAAGTATTATATGATATTTTCTAGATTATAATGGCAAACGTGAATCATGATGATGAGGTACCCGTTGTTCAGCCGAATCAACACAACGATGTTCCTGTTATTCCCGAGCATGTCTTAGAAGATGAAGATGAGGACCTGGAAGAAGAAGAATTTGAGGAGGAAGAAGAAGATCCTCAAGAAGAAAAAGATGATATGGAAGTCGACATTAAGGAAGATGAAAATGAGCCTAATTTGACATGTCCTTATGAAGAGACAGATCCCCTTAATCCTCCACCACCTGCTTCTGAGTCTGAACCTGATAATGAGATTGAGGTTGAGAATCCAATTGAGTATGAGGATGAGACTATTCCTGTTTGTGTCTATGAGGTAGGTGAATCGCTACTGCTGCTATTCCTTGAGAGGATGGTGATAGATTACTACCTGGCTTCATGAGACGGGACATTGACTCTCTTTTTGGTCGAATGGTTAATTTTTCGAGACGACTGTATGGTCGCGAGATAGCGTATGCATTGGTCAAGAAGAAAAGTGAGGCAAAGGAAAAGTTTTATGGCAAGTTAATTTTGGAGTTGGGTAATGAAGTGCATTCTAGTACAATGGAAAGGTTGGTTGAGAAGCTCGATAATGTTAAAGAGAAAGCTCAGTGTAAGAAATTGAAGAATGAACTTAAAGAAGTGAAGTTGAGTAACACATTCCTTTGTATGCAGAATGAACGAGTTGAGAGAGATCTCTATTGGACTAGATTTCGAGCTCATGAGTTCTATCAAGAGATGATTCGTAAGGGATTTGTGTGTGAAGAAAGACCGAATGAAGTTATTGATGTTCCGATCAAAGATGTGAAGAGTTCACCGCCGAAAGAGTCATGAAGAGAAATCATCTTAGTAGGCTAGTTTCATTTGTAGTTTCTTTTGTTATGTAATCACTAAACTGAATCCTCAGTTAGTAGAGCTAGTACTATTGGTTGTAACAATTTGTATCATTTTATGAAACAATGCAACTATGTATTAACTCTCTTGTGATGAAAAATGAATGACTATCTTTTGATTACTACTTGATGTGGTGGACTGTTGTTTTGATTGATTTGTCATTGTACCATGTTATGAATATATCATGTTATAAATGCTTATCAGATTGTTTTCTGTGTGATGTAACAGAATTATACCTCTAAAGTCTGCACCTATGACTCAAGCTGCTATTCGTCAAGTATTCTATTTAACTGGGTTTCGGATAAGAGAGTCAAGATTTGAAGTTTTCTATTGGTGCCGAATACTGACAGCAGAATATCGCTACATATGTTAGTAAGTGTTTAACTTGTGCAAAATAAAGGTGAGCATTAGAAACCACTGTAGTTGTTTGCACAACCTAGATCCTTGTTTGGAAGTGGGAAAGAATTACTATGGATTTTGTGAGCGGACTGCCAAGAACGCCAAGTGGGTATGATACGATTTTAGGTTATTGTCGACCGACTGACCAAATCAGCTCATTTCCTGCCTATGAAGAAAAAGTATAGTATGAGAGAAAACACACACGACGTATTTAAAGGATATAATGGTGTAGGCATGTATTACATGTTTCGATTAGTCGGATCAAGATAGCTATTTTACGTCTAATTTCTGGAGATCGCTTCAGGAAGCGTTGGGGACAAATTTGGATATGAGTACTGCTTACCGCCCTCAAACAGATGGTCAGAGTGAGAGGACAACACAACCGCTGGAAGATATGTTACGTGCCTGCGTGATTGACTTTGGAAGTAGTTGGGATCGCCATCTACCATTGGTCAAGTTCTCGTACAATAATAGTTACCATACAAGTATTAAGGCTGCACCATACAAAGCTTTGTACAAAAGAAAGTGCAGATCGCCTGTATGCTGGAGTGAGGTTGAGGATAGCCAACTTACCGTTACCAGAGTGGATCGCGATACGTTTGATAAGATATGTCCAATTAAGAATCATTTGTTAACTGCCCGTAGTCGCCAGAAGAGTTATGCAGATAAGAGACTTAAGCCGTTGGAGTTTGAAGTTGGTGATATGGTATTACTTAAGGTATCGCCATGGAAGGGCGCTCTGCGTTTTAGAAAGCGCGGAAAGTTAAGTCCACAAATTATATCGGTCCATTTAAGGTTTTGGCTAGAATTGGTCTTGTGGCTTATACATTGGAGTTTCCGGAAGAGTTGAAGGGGATTCATAGTACTTTTCATATTTCAAATCTCAAAAAGTGTTTAGCATAAGGTGAAGTTGTTGTTCCGTTGGAAGAGATCTAACTTGATCATAAGTTGCATATGATTGAGGAACTGGTAGAGATTGTTAATAAAGAAGTTAAGCGACTTAAGCAGAGTCGGATACCTATAGTTAAAGTTCGTTGGAATTCGCAAAGAGGTCCAGAATTTACTTGGGAACGTAAGGATCAGATTAAGAAGAATACCCTCAATCTTTTTTACAAGTAAGAACGAAGCGGAAAGAGTGGATGAGACGAGCAGAGTGCCAGGACGTCACTCCCTAAAGGTGGGGAGAATGTAACAACCCGAGTTTCAGGTCAACGTCTATCTTAGCTAAGGAGAATTATTTTATTACGAAATAATTATAGTCGTTATGCTATATGTGGTTGATGAGAATTTCCATTTATTGGTGAATTTCATTCCGTGATTTAGTTTCTATTTGTTTTTAGCATTTAAGAAAGTCAGAAAAATTTATTACTTATGCTCCGAGAGCGAAATAATTATTTTCGTATTTTACGTCGTTTCCCCGAGTTTTTGTAAAAACCGTGTTTAAAGGTCGTGTTTTACGAGGTTTAACGTTTTATTAAAGGTTTTAAACTATATTTAGTGGGACGGATTTAAAATATTTACAAACGTGATATACCAATATGTTGTCAATTACTTATAAAAAGAAATGCCTTGTGTACTAAACCTTCAGACTTATGAAAAGGAGGGTTAAAGTTTCCAAAGCTCAAAGTTTATTTCTATAAATACAAGCATATATCACACACTTCATTTTTTTCCAAATTCATTTTCTCTTGTCTCCTCCCTCCTCTTGCCGTTCGAACACCCAACACCAATATAATCTTGCCATCAAAAATTTATTACTTACATGCATTTAAATCCGATTATACCATTTTAATCCTTGTTTAATCCTCTACAAATCCCACTAAAAAAACTTACATGCAATGAGTATTTTGAAAGTTGGGTTTTTGGCCAATTTCTCTTGATTTGGTGTATAAGGAAGTGATTCTAGGTGGTAGATTAGTGTTATATTGAAATGGCTTGGTTTGAAACGGTTTGTTTGGTTATCCTTTGGTGGTTCTCCCGAACTTTAAGTCAAAGGGGAAGCCTATAGTCAAGCGTTTGTTTCTAGCTTGTGAGCACTTGTTTTATGTTCTTGTTTGAGATTATGTTAGATATTATTGCAATGTATGTAATTGTAGCTAGATGATTCAAGTGCCAAATCGATTTATAAAGTGTTACAAGTATGAACCATGTTTTGATAGTTGTATACCTGTTTTTAGGCTAGTTATAAAGTCATGTTGGAATCATTGAAATTTAAAAATGAGTTTTTGTATGACTTTTTGTTGTTGACTTTTGGGGGCCATAAAGTTTTGACTCTTAGTCCATATGCGTTCGAGAAATTCTTTAAATCTAAATTAGACTTGAGTATGATAAAAGGATTTCAAAAGGTCCTTTTTTGACTATAAGGTGGGGCCTTGTAACTCCTAACAACGAAGAGTGTACGGCCAAGTCAAATTGTGGGGTCAGTTAGGGAAAAAGTCAACTAAGAAGGTTGACTTTTGAAAGTTCAAACATTGCCGTTATACTTTTGAATATAGTTTTAAATAATAAGTAAATGGTTCGTAATGGCCAGTTAAATAAGATGAAATGACTAAGGTTTGGATTATATTGCAGCCCAACTCTTAATGGCCTCGATCTTGGCAGGATCAACATAAACAAAATTCACACTTTGAAAACTTGGCGTACAACTTCTCTTCCTTAAGCAGCTCCAAAATAATCCTCAAATGCTTCTCATGCTCTTTATTGTTCTTGGAATAAATCAAAATATCATCGATGAACACTATGAAGAACTTATCAAGATATGTCTTGCATGCTCGGTTCATCAAGTCCATAAACACAGTAGGCGCATTAGACATTCCGATTACTGCATTTAGAACTCGGTATGGTCACTTTGAGTTCCAAGTAAATCTTCTTCTTCTTAAGGATCTTCTTCTTCCTACTCAAATTCTTCTTCTTTGGGGTCCTCGTCTTTATCTTCTAAGACAGACTCGGGAACAACAGGAACATCGTTGTGTTGATTCGGCTCAACAACGGGCATCTCATCATCATGATTCACGTTTGCCATGATAATCTAGAAAATATCATATAATACTTACTTAATAGTGTATCACTTCATATTATCGTTGGAACACTATTATCAAAATAACGGTTCGCATCAAAGCGCAACAAACAAAATTTACAATTCGCAACTCTTTTTCAATCCGAATATATCTTGATTACATTTCAAACATATATAATGATAGTTATCATATAATCACATGACATTCTATGCATACAACACATGCATAAACGTACCAATACATAACGCTTTATGCATCCAACACGGGCATAAATTTATCCAATCACAATGCATAGTTAAATACGGGTAAATTATTTAACCAATTATACATACCATACGTACATAAATATACTTACACGTAACAACTTATAAATGTAACTTACATGTAACCAATGGCAACGAGGAGTCTTGGCGTGCGTGTAGAAGCGTTATAGTTTAGGTTTTCCAAAAAGACTCGACCCATTTCTTTATACCCTTAGACTCTTGATATTACTTTGACATCTAAAATAATTACAATCCGAGTTTTGAAAACAACCTAGTTCTCTATAACCGAAGCTCTTGATACCAATCTGTAACACCCGCCCCGAGGGGCATCGGATTGCGCAGCGGAAATTAGCAATTTGGTGTTACTAAATAGCATCCTTTACCACGAATATAGAAAACGACCTAAATAAGACGTTTAAACCACATGTGTTCCATAATTATTCAGAGTTAAAATGCGTTAGGTCCCCACAGAATCGTAACCCCAACCATACAGTATTTGAAAGACAATTGTTCAAATAAAAGACATTGTTTTAAACATAACACAAGACATTGTTTTTGAAAGACCGGAACACACAAGTAGCCTTTCCTTTAATTCAATCACCATACACGCACGACACCTCCACGCCATCGTTGCCTTCAGCCTTGATTACCTGGGATAAAACATGTTTAAAACGTCAACAACAAAGTTGAGTGAAATTCATAGAGTTTAAAGTAATCAGTAAGTAAAGATCTTTGAACACATAATTAGTTCTCGGGAAAACAAAGCAACAAATGCAATGTATAGCAACTTCTTTTCTTTCGCGCATTAAGCTCATGACACCGAACGTTAACAATACATATGGCATTTCATATGTTTAAGTGCCCCAAACTAGGTATTATTGTCATATACCTTCTATATTTCTAATAACAAAATGTCCGTTTGACAGGGTGTTCACAAGGATTCAAACCCCGGACAGGGCTGTCAAACCCAATAGATCTATTTAATGCATTAGCGTTCACCCATTATAGGCGATTGACGGTTCATGAATTAAGGGACTTCGACAATAGCAACTTATGCGGAAACAATCTCATATCGGGTCTAGCATACCATAAATCATATGTGTTCGATTTTATAAAACAAACATGTATCCCCCTCGCGGGTTTAAAACATTTAAAATAGTTCAAAAGCGAGGCTATGAACTCACCTTAAGCAAAAGATCCAAATCAATCAATCAACAAGCACAATAAGCTTCACGTCTCAACCGCGACCTATATAATACATATATGGCGGTATGTGACTAATAGTATATTAAATCATATAATGTATATATATGTATTACTATTACGTATATATAATCATATACTAAAATCTCCAAGTGCGACGCAAAACATTTCGCTTGACATATTCATCAATTATTACAACGTTTCTTACAAAGTTTCCATTTTTAGAAAGTTTGCCGAAAGTAAGGATAATATAATCCAAACTTAGCATTTCATCTTAATTTAACTAACATTACGAACCCTTTACTTGTTATAAACTATATTCAAAAGTATACGCAAGTTTGACTTTCAAAAGTCAAACTTCGTAGTTGACTTTTTACCCCAAAATGACCCAAACTTGACTTGGCCGTAAAATCTTCGTTTTTAGGAGTTACAAGGCCCACCTTATATCAAAACGGACCTTAGAACATCCTTTATCATATTCAAAAGCCTAATTTAGATTTCAAAAATTTCTCGACACGCTATGGTCAAGTCAAACTTTCTGGTCAACAAAAGTCAACACAAAGTCATACAAAAACTCATTTTTTTCAAATTCCAATTATTCCAACATGCTTAACTAGCCTAAAAACATGTACTAAAACTATCAAACATGTGTTCATACTTGTAACACTTTCAAATCGATTTTGCACTTGAATCATCTAGCTACAATTACATATATGCAATAATCATCTAATTAATCAAACAAGAAACATAAACAAGTGCTTACAAAGCTAGAACAAAGATCAAATATGGTTTCCCCCTTCCTTTTGAAATTGGACGAGCACAAGGACCAAACCAAAACCCCTTTTCAAACTTTTCAAACTAACCCACTTCAATATAACACTAATCTACCACCTAGAAACACTTCCTTATACACCAAATCAAGAGAAATTGACCAAAAACCCAACTTTCAAAATACTCATTGCATGTAAGGTTTTCTTAGTGGGATTTGTAGAGGATTGAACAAGGATTAATATGGTATAATCGGATTTAAATGCATGTAAGTAATGAATTTTTGACAAGGATTTGTATGTGTGTGTGTGTGTGTTTTCGAACGACAAGGGGAGAGGGGAGACAAGAGATGAACAAATTTTGTAAAAGAAGTGAAATGTGTGCATTTGGCTTCCTTTTATAGAAAATGACTTTGATCATTTGGCAATTTTAACCCCTCCTTTCATAAGTCCTTGCAATTTTAATACAAATGGTTATTCTTGTTAGGCATAGCCGGCCAATAAAACACGGGTCACCATATTTCGTAAAATTTTTATTCCGTCCCACTAAATATAGTTTAAAACCTTCATTAAAACGTTAAACCTCGTAAAACACGACCTTTAAACACGGTTTTTACAAAAACTCGGGGAAACGACGAAAAATACAAAATTAACATATTTACGCTCTCGGAGCAATAAAATAATTTTTTCTGGCTTTCTTAAATGCTAAAAACAAATAGAACCTAAATTACAGAATAAAATTCACCAATAAATGGAAATTCTCATTAACCACATATAGCGTAACGACTATAATTATTTACGTAATTAAAAATTACTATCTTAGGCTAGGGATAGACGTTGACTTGAAACTTGGGTTGTTACATTTTGTTTTAAAAGCATTTTTGAACGACTCTCTTCAATGGCATTAGTTTTCTCAATTACATTACCATC
>BQNB010022901.1:4967-36072 GCA_026074375.1 Tanacetum coccineum | reverse complement strand
GTGTCTTATGTGTTTGTTTTGAGTCATATGATTGTGTTAACTATTTTTATGGGTTTTGCAATAAATTTTGCAGGAAATAACTAATGGGAACCTTGCGTGCAGGAATTTTTGAAGAAAAAAAAATTCTTCTTTACAGACCCTGGAGACGGCGTCAGGATTAATCCTAAAGGCGTCGTTAGGTCTGCTACAGGAAAATTCAATTTTTAATTAATTTTTGAGAAATTAATCGTGTATAATTTTTGGAATTTGTAATTTTCCTAAAAACCTGCAGAAAACCACGATTACGTTAACACAATCATCCTATCTTTATTGCTTTCATAGAGTCTAAACCTAGTTAATGAGGTTGTATTTATCATTCATCCGTAGATTTTACGCTTGGTGTAATTGTCTTTGTCTTTGATTACAGGTTATATTTGATGAGGTAAAGCTTGGAAGTTCTTAGAAAGTTTCATTAGACGATTCTTGGAGGACGATTTAACCAGTTATCGCATGTTTCTTCTCCATTATTGAGCAAACCATGGGAGTACTAGTTTTTTTTACTTGTTTTCTTTTTCTTTTATTCGTTTTTACGGGTACTTCTATAGAACATTAGGGACAATGTTCAACTTAAGTGTAGGGGGAAAATAAGCTTTAGAAACTATTCCTTCAATTGCCATTTGCTTTGTCCTTAAAATTATGGGTAATATATCAAAACATAGCATAAAAACGTAATTTTGACTAATTTTTTTTTATGACACATACCGACGAAAACCGAGTATTAATAGCGTCTCATGGATAGGAATGTGTATGACTAACACAAAAACCCTCAGCATTCCACCGCAAAAATGTGAGGTTCACCTTTAGATCTTTAGGAATTCGGGTATCTATTATTGATACCCAAGATAGTTTATACCTTTAGCTTTCCCGAGTTAATGTTCGAATGCAGTCATATGTGTCTATTCCGTCGTTACATATGTGTACGTATGGTCTTTGTCACCTTTTCTAGAGCATTGATATCAGTATTAAATTATATGAGTGTACCGATAGTATATTAAATTCTAGAACTTGTTTTCGTGATGCATCTCGAGACCGCATAGTAAGTATTAGGATTTACTAGATAAGATGCACTAGGATTAACCCATGTTTTAAACATGTAATTGTTATGATGGTCACCTCGATCATATAACTATCCCACACCCTTGCCATGCACTTATTTTTAATGCAGGATAACCCTAGTACAACCCTCCGAGCCTATCTTTTTTCATGGTTCTCATAATTTTCTGGTTAAGCCAGACTATTAATGAAGAGCATTGTCACCCTTAAACCAGTTGTTACACCCAAATCACCTTAGCCTACCTTGTATGTACTCGCTTGTAGTACATTATTGTTTTAACCCAGGTTAATTATTGAGTACACGGTTGCTAATTCCTTATCCTTGTAAATATTGTTTTAGGACGACTAGGATTCATGGTAGTATTCATCTTATGAAGAATTGGAGAAGAAGTAATTTATTACCCCCAATAGAGCTCAATAAGCTTCATGTTATTTTGATCCACCTCAAATCGGGTCATTAGTTAGATTGTAAATAATCGAGTATGTAAAAGTTCAAGTGTAGAGGTGTATCTAAGAACCCCCATGATGTATTATATGTTTAAGCAATGGCAAGGCAAAAGTGTACGAAAAAAATGTATATAAAAAAAGAGTGAAAAAAAAGGGTTTTTATATCTTCGTCGATTCTTGGCTTGCAACCAAACTGCGCTGTATTCGTGTAAATAATTAGTAACCCTTCACTCCAAACTCACCCAAAGCCACCCAATGTATCCCATCCGTTTCCGATTTCCATTATATGTTATCTTACACCTACACCTCACAACCCTTTAAAAGACCTCTTAGTTAGTAATGAATAATGCTTGCACCTAGCGGTGGAGGTTTATCCTTTACAAGCATTGGTAATTTATATGCTTTGACAGATATTATGGTTGATTTTTCCTTTCCCCCATATGTTTATAATTTTTTATTCTAACCAATTGTGAAAGAGAGATATCCATACACTTATGTCGAGGTGCTAGTGTATACTTTTTCGTGTTTTTATGACGATGGTCTAGAAGTTGTGTTTGTAGTATGATTTTTAAGGAGTAGTATAAATTGACCCCTCATATTGTGATTGTCGAGATAGAAAAGCCTATTTGCTTAAGGGACATGCAAATACCAACTGTAAGGGGTATTGGATGTGGTGTCTTTTTCATACACTTTTTTGGGGTCGTTTAACCCCCAAAATCATGTGTTTATGCCCAAAATAGGTACTTAATTGTTCCTTTTCAGGTATTTCTCATTTGGAAGACATTTGGAAGATTTACACGTGACTTCAGCTCATTTAGAGAAGAAACGGACAAGATTACAGACCAACACCAAGACTCTTGAAGATTTGTGCTCACAGAGCTAGAGATGGTGTCACAAGTTAACTCGACGCATCACAACCCATAAAAATGACGGCGTCACAACATTTAATGTCGTCGTCAGCCCACACAATCACACGCAGATCTTAGAGAAGATTCTATTATGTTGGCGTCACGACTACAATGCGATGCCGTCGCTATCGTTTTTCTCTTTATATACAAATCTAAATTTAGGGTTTTGGGTGTGTAATTTTAGAATAAAGAGAGGGTACGAACCCTAGTTCGTTTAGCAGCTATAGGAGACGATTTTAATGCCTAAAAACCCTATTGTACTTCTTCCAATTCATGTTTTAATCAAGTAAGGTTTACTTAATCATTCAATATGTCTATGTGTTGTGTGATTATTTATTGTTCTTGGTTATCATTTTAAACTTGCATGGCTAAACCGTATTATTGTGTGTGTTTATGTTTTGTATGGAAACCTAGAATGGTTATCTTAGTGGTGTTGCTTCTTGTGATGGATGTGCATTGTTAGGGTCTTGGGAAAACCAGCTTTTGTCTATATCGATGTTGATATGTCTAGGAAACATGATTGTGTAGAATGGTTAACATGTGGTTTAAAAGTCTTCATTCTACCTTGCCACTATAAATTGGTGATCCACTCTTAATTGAGTTCACCTGAAATTAGTGTATCTTTAGGGGCCTTGTAATAGTCTTCATACTACCTTACAGGTGCGTTGCTCTAACAAGATACTAAGTAGACGGCGGGTTCGTGTAATTCGTTCATGACTTAGGAAATAGTTACATAGATCATCACAAGTGTGACAAGGCAACAACATAGGGAGAAGCATTCTAGGGAGACGTGAGTAATACATGATTAAATGTACACAATCTTTTATTCCTTATTGTATTCACCAGTAGATAGTTGTTATTTGTTTAAATAGCTACTAAAAACCAAACCTCCTTCTAAATATATTATTTTATTGCTTTCCATAAATACAAAAATACAAATAATATTCTTTCCCTCATCCCTTAGAACCCTTAGAATTCTATTGGACCTTGATCAAGCCTTCCCAAACCTATTCCTCGAACGTGACGATTATAAACAACCCCGAGTCTTGTTGTAACACCCCCCTTTTTATATATCTAAGCGAAAGGGTCTTTGGGGTGCTACGTCATAAATAAAATACTAAGCATAGAAAATGACTCGAAAGAGTCGTTTTTAAATTACATTCATTCGAAATAAAAAGTTTACATCATAGGTCCCAAATTTTTCTTATTCATACAAAACATTTTTGCAAATCATTTCGAACGGACTTTTATTTAATGGGCCTTCAAAACATTTAGGTTTCCATAAGCGACAACCAAATTCTCCATCGCCGAATTACCTTCAAGGACCTGAGATAAAACATGCTAAAACGTCAACAATTATTGTTGAATAACTCATTTAGAGTTTTTATATATATAAACAATAAAATTTTCCGAACACAAGTATCATTTCTCAATATTCACTAGGATATAACGATATGGCCAAACAAAGTTACATCGATGGATTATTTATAAGCCTCATGACATTGAACGTTACCATCTCATTATGTTGGGGTTCCCAACAAGGTATGCCTACTATACACCCTCGCTATGAGTGCATATTATTCTCTATACAACGCATCCGTTGTGTCATAATTTCCCGGACACTTGACGATAAGCAGTAGTCTCGGATTGGAGGTGCATGCCTCCAAATAGTAATATTTCATGTATAAGCGTCTACCATTTCCCGGTAGTTATCAATTCATGATTTCCTCAGGTCTTTTATCTAGCGAGTTAAGCTAACTTATAATAATAATCAAGGCAACTAGCATACAATCTCCCTTGTGTTCTATTTAAAAAACAAGCATGTTATCTCCCTCACGGGTTTATAAAGCAATTAAAGTGTAAAAATGCAAGGCTATGAACTCACTTAGTGATGTCGGATGAGTAATCATTGCCCCCCCATGAATAAAAACTTCGGAACGAGTAGGCGGTTAATTTAAATCCAAGACCTATATCAATTTGTAACGGGGTTCTTAGGTTCTAGTCAATAAAAATTAAGAAAAATCATAAATTAAATAAGTTATAATGTATAACATGTAGTTTATATGATGATCATGCCCTTGCAACATATTTATTTCACACTTAGAGTTTTCTAGGTTTTTAGCTTGTTTTATTATTAGCCCACTTACTCATATTATTCAATTTAGTCCAAAAAGCCCAATAGGCCCATTAAGCAAGCCCATTAAGTTATTAAGTTGATATTATCATTCAAAGACCAGGTCTTATCCCATTAGTTAGGTCCAAGTAGATTGGGCCTAAAGCTAAGTCCATACAGTCCAATTTGTTACATTGGGCCTAGTGGCCCAATAAGGCCTTATGGCTCATTTAAGCTTACATATGACTCTTGTTATAATTTTTCGGGTTCTCAAGGTCGGGATACTTTTATTATCAGTATGTTAGCCTTTTAAAACTCCCAAGAAGAGGGTCCTTACCACCTCGGGTTTTAGTTACAAAAATTGCTTTACATAATATAGTGTTCGGGTAGTAGTAAATTTTATATACTTTCGTGTTTACGAAAATAGTCGTAATTTATAAACCGTAAATGGTATAATTTATATATCTATATGCTTGGCTTCATATTTAAGTCTACTTTACAGATTCAAACTCATTTTAGTACATCTTTTAGTCATACATATACATAGGGTTACTTTTATACATAAAGATCATGTTACAATTTCGGATTGAAATTTCACTTTCACCATTTTAACGCAATTACATCCATAAAGAGTTGTTGCCCTATCATTTATTCAGAATCTATATGACTTTAGCTATAACCCATAGTCTTCACTTTTTAATTGGTTCAATCCATAAATATGACTTTTTACCCAATCTGTACAGCAAGCTCCAGATTTGACTAGTTTTAGTGTTTTGACCATATCTCACTCGTTATTTACTTTCTTGGAATCATCCAATTTGCCCAATGTACATAAGAGATTTATCTATGACCTCATGTCATCAAATCAATCCTCAAATCTACTGAGTTTTATAGAATCTACTGTTCATTACAGCTCATAATTTTGAGATCTTTTCACTTGTTTTAGATGACTATTTTTAGCTATAGTAACTAGATCTATACATGTATGGCCACTTTTATTACTTGATCATCATACATCATACATATACATATACATTTGAAAATCAAAATGAAACATAAACAAAACTCATGAGATTTTACCACAATAAAAATAAAGATGATGATCTAATGATCAAAAATATACAAGAACTTCAATCATCATATTGATCTATTCACCCAAAATAATTTTTTTGAACTAATATTTTCTTTACCCAATAGACTTTATAAAAACTTGTATAATCTCAGCCCTAACTTGTATATAATCTTCCTTGAAAACCTATTTAAATCACCTCCAAAATACAAGGGTTATACTAGGTTGTGTTTTTTTAATAGTGTGCTCATTATTTGATCTTTAAGTTTTTGTGGATTTGATGTTTTTGGGAGTGTTTGGTGGGTCACAAGTGAAAGGGATGTGAGCAAGATCTAGATTTGTGTTGATAATTATGGCTTGTGTGTGTTATCTTGGTCATAATTGCGCTCTTATATGTGTTATTAAGAGTGAAATTGACCAAGTGTTATAGATTTGGATTAACTATGATGCCTAAGTGTCATAAGCACTCTTTTGGTAGTAGCACCACCTATGAGATGAGGTTAAGAGTTGAATTCTACTAACTTAATTTTGTGGTGGTTATTTAGTTAGCATTGTAGGTATAAATTTTAAGATAGGTGGGTAGTTTTGAGGCTAACGGATTTAACGTAAAATATAACGAAAGTTAAGGCGGAACCACGAAGTGAAAACAAACCAAGTAAAAATAGTTCTATGAAAATCGGGATACTTTTCTGAAAATTTTAAATTACGTACGGTACAAGACGAATAATAATTATAATAATTGGCTAGTAACACGAAGAAAAATAAAAAGAAGATGTAATAAAATTATTTCTATGGATTGTTGAAAATATAAACGTCGCTTGCTTCCAACGTAGGATTCGTCGGTTCCTTGTAAATGTCGCGTAAATTACAAATGTAGGCCCTAATTCTCCCGGTTAGCCGTGAGTTCATATCTTAACATAAAAATGAAAAATATAATTAATATCAAGAATAAATATCGACCTGAACTTGACGGGTTTGATCTCAGCATTTCCCCCTAAAAAAAAAGGGAATCTTCGTCCTGAAGATCAATTCATTCTTGTCGCCAGTTTCTTATTCAAAATCAAAGAGATGAGGGTATTTCTTCCACCATTTGAATACTCCATTTCCCAAGTATTGCCGGTCCACGACGCGAATTCCATCAAACTTTGACGTGGGAAATTCCGATATTTTGCTTAAGTTGTTTTTCTTCCTATCCATGTTTTCCTAAGGGGTTCTTCGATTGAAATGCAACTTCTCGTCGATCCGCTCTTGTGAGGGGAAATGTAGTCTCCATCTGATAAACATTTCTTTAAAGTTTGTGTAGCATGGATTGGATTGTGTATTCCCTTTGAAGCCTCTCGGGGGGTTATTCCAGTTTTATGCCACCGGACCTATCTTGATAAAAATCTTGAATGGTCAATACAACGGGGACTTAATTTCCCACGTTTCCCAAATCGAACAACACCTTTCCACGGTGATACTTTCAGCTTAACTTTTGTCACCTATTCGAACTCAAAAGTTTACGTATCACGATCGCATAACTTTTCTGTCTACTACGAGCAGCCAATAATCGGTTCTTGATTTGCACAATCATCTTTGTCATTTCGCGAATCATTTCTGGTCCCGTAAGTAGGGCATCTCCAACCTTACTCTAACATACAGGAGATCTACATTTCCTTCCGTATAGAGCTTCAAAAGGGTTGCGGCTTTTAATGCTAAGCGTTTGCTAACTATTAAGTAGAGAATTCAGCCAAAGGTAAGTGCTTTCCCAACACACTACCTATAGTCATTCACGTTTATAGCACGCAACATGTCTTCTATTGTATGTATGGTCTTTCACTCTGACCATCAGTTTAAGGATGGTAAGCAGTGCTCATGTTCTAAATTTGTCCACAATGATTTTGAGAGATCTCTAAAACGTGTTGCGAAACGAGGGTCTTAGTCTGAAATAATTCAACTACGGGCACCATGTTGGCTACCAAACAATCTCCTTTTATATACAATCGAGATGCTTCTCCATTTTATACTTCTCATTCATTAGAAATATGCATTGAGCAGATTATAGTTCAATCGGTCTACTATAACCCAAATTGAATCATATCCATATGTGTTTTCTTGGAAGCTTTGTAATGAAATCCATTGTAAATTTTCTCCCATTTCAAAAACAGGAATTTCGGTTGCTAAAGCATTCCCTGAGGCTTTTGGTGTTCAGCATTGACTTAGCTCATGTCAAGCACTTACGACATTTGTCGCAATGTCAGCTTTCATATTCGGCCGCCAGTATAACTTGTTCAAATCATTGGTACATTTATCCGATCCCAGGATGAATGAATATTTTGATTTATGAGTTTCTAACATGGTTTAGATCCCTCATCCTCCGTATAAGGGTAACCTTACTCGTCATTTCAGAATTTCGTTAAGCGGATCTATACTTCATTCGGCTCCCCTTCGCCTATTGAAATCCTTCGTCACCAATATTTTTCTCCTTGCACGCTTCAACTTGTGCATTTCGAAATTTTTTTGTTTAGGTATATTTGGTATGTCACTTCACCACTAATAGCAACATTCGAATCGGTTCCTTATCCTTCCTGCTCCAATGCATCCAGCGACAACATCGCCTTTCCGAGTGATAACGAATACACAATCGTAAACTCACGCAGAAGTTCAATCCATCTACGCGGCCTCATATTTGCTCTTTTGATCAAAATATATGTAGGGCATTTTGTGATCCGGTTGGTGTACCGTACATTTAGTGTTGTACAAATAATGTCTCTATAGTCGAAGAGCAAAAACCACCGCTCCTAATTCCAAGTCATGGGTCGTATAATTTTCTTCATTTTTTCTAAGCTGCCTAGAGGCGTACGCAATCACCTTTTCTCGCTGCATCAAAACAGCTCCAAATCCTTTAAGGGACGGCATCGCCATACGCAACAAAGTCTTCGCTTCCCTGGGTAGTGATAAGATTGGCGCATCTATACAATTTCAGCTTCAAATGTTTGAACTGCCTTCATAGTCGTTAGACTCCGCACATAAGCTTATTTTTTGAGTGAGTTTTAGTTAATGGTTTGGATTTTAGAGGAAAAATCCTTATAACCTTTGATAAAAACCTGCTCAAAAAACACATATTGTCGACTTAGTTGGTTGGTAAGTCTGGTGCAGCCCATTTTTTAATGGCTTCGATCTTCGCAGGATCAACATGAACTCCACTACTATCAATCACATGGCCAAGGAATTGCACGAAATCAAGCCAAAATCACATTTCAAAAACTTAGCGTACAACTTTTCGCTCCTTAGCAAATTCAAGATAGTCTTTAAATGTTTACCATGTTCTTCTCTTTTTCTGGAATTAAATTAGATTGTCATCGATGAATTACATCTCGACTTATCAAGATAGCCTTACACATGCCGATTCATCAAATCCCACGATATGCAGTGCATTAGTTCAGTCAAAAGGCATTACTTGAAACTCATAATGTCCAATAACGAGTTTTCTTAAACACTGTAATTGAATGTTCTTCCTCGAGATACGAAGTTGATGATATTCCCGACCTTAAAATCAATCTTCGAATAAACACTAGTAGAACCTTGCAGCTGATCATATAAGTCATCTCCAATCCTCGGTATGGATATCAATTCTTGATCAGTCAACTTGTTCAGTTCATCGATAATCAACTACATTTTCGGGATACGTTCATTTTCTTCTTCAACAAAACAATACCGGAGTCCTCATGGTGACGAGCTCGGTCGATAATTAAAGTCTTTCTCCAACTATCTTTCAGTTGCTTGGATATCTCCATCATTTCAGATGGTGCTAAATGATTATGGCGCCAAGCGGTCCACTCCGTGCTGTTCCGCGGGAATAAGATCAATACATATTCAACTTGCTTGGTGGCGGAAGTCTTGGTAATTCTTCAGGAACTACCTCGAGGAGGTGTTCTCGACTAAAGGAACGTCTACCATTAAGTTCTATCTTCGAATTCCTTCTGATTTACTTGAAGCTAGGTATAAACTCACAACCTTTCTCGATTTAAAGAATTAGAGACAGAGTTAGCAATTGAAGAGCGAAGTCAACGGCGTGATTCACACGGGCGAATTTCGAGTCAAAAGAGAGACGATAACTGATGGGATGCATTAAACCCCATTATTTTTTATTAGTTATTCACATCAAAGGCATCTAAGATATTTCCCTCGATACTCAAAGGAGGATTAGGTCGAAAAGAAAGGATAGAACGTCGAAATCTTCAAGTCGGGTTCAGTAGTCGCATAATTTAAATAAGTGTACAAAGATTTCATGATGAAAAGAAATGGAAAAATAAGAGGTAGAATAAAATTGTCAAGTAAGACCGCATCAACTGTGGTTAATTCGATTGGGAAAAAGGATAAGGGAGGGCACATATTGTTGATGCCCTAACATGTATTCTTGGCAAGCCAATTTTTTTCGAATTACGGTTTAAAGTTGTCCTTTTCAAAATCTTACGGTTTGACTACTATTCAGCCTTGCATGGCCTCCTTCTTAAATTATACGTAGGGGCACGGACTTTGTATAATTTAGGAATTGCCAAGCGGCAATGCTCAGTTGTACAAACTAGTATTATATATTTAATAAATGTTTATAACACCTTGCTTAATTATAAGATGGAAATCAAAAATGATTTTACAGGACCATTCATAGTATGAAAGTAATTTAATTTACAAGATGTTTAATAAACAACTTTATTGTGATAACGACTATTTATAAGTCTTAATTAAAATAACTCATAAAATGATGGAAATTTAAATTTTTCTCAGATGATATTATATTAACTTATAAAACAATAAGTGGTTTGCATGAGGAAGTGTCATGGGGTTCATAAAATGAGTTGGGTAGTAGGATTACATCTGATAGGAAAAGAGTTTAGCAAAATCGTCAGGTGATCCATTGATTATCGGATGGCGATTGAGATACGAAGAGAAGAAATTACAACATCAATTCTAATTTCATAATGAGTATTCATTAATTATTGCATCAAACAATTTATAGGAACAGTTAAATAGATCAAGAAAGTAAAGATAAAAAGACACACATGAATTTAGAAATCAACAGATAGTATTTATTAATCCAAATGAGTCATCAGCTATATCGTCACAATTACATGTCACCATTCTAATTGCTATACAACTCCAAGGACTAGTTCTTACTACTGGATATTCAGTTTAGTTAGTGATTTACAAAAGATACTACTAATGATAAACTAATCTACTAAGAGTTACTAGGTGGTCCACGTGGCTCGGAAGGTCCCTCGGTCCCATCAAAAGTAGAGTTCTTTGATTTCTTTCTTAGACGCTCGGTATCCTCATCATCAGACGGCGACTTCGGAACAGCCCCAATACGAACCATATCCAAGTAGAACATCTTATTCCACACTCGGGACTCATGCAACCTCCTCTCAGCAATATCACGCTCCATACAAGCCCATACCAACTTAGTCTCAGTCTCCGCTAATCTTTTCTTCAATGTGGCATTCTCCCCGTTCTCCAATATCGACACCCTCTTAAGAACATTACCCAAAGCACGCTCGACATTCTCCAAATCATGATTAAGTAACTCCCTTTCTTTTTCCCCGATTTTATTCTTGGATTTGAGAAGAGCAATATCAGTTTGGTTTGTACTCAACTCAGCCTCCGTAAGTCTAGCTCGTGCACGGGACGTCTCCAAATCACATCTCAAACCCCAAGGTGCCAATCCACCAACATATAATGAGTCACGAGCAGAAGATGACTCTCCTATCTCATACAAGCCCCTCAGAAAGTCACGAATAACATAAGGATTTTGGGTAGAAGTCCCAACAGTAGCCTAGGGTGCAACATCAACCTCGGGTGCAACATCAATCTCGGGTGCAACATCAACCTCGGGTGCAACATCAATCTCCTCGTCCTTTGACTCAGAATTAGATGACACATCTCCAGGTGGCGGGGTTTTGTCACCCTCTACCTCATAAGGAAATATCAACTCAACATCATCCTCGAGCTCAATATCAACATCTTCCTCGGGTTCTTCCTCGGGTTCCTCCTCGGGATCTTCTTCAGGATCTTCTTCAGGATCCTCATCGTCATAATCAACCAAATCAATATCATCGGGAATGTCAACCATTTCGTTGGGATCATGGATATCCGCAACTTGGTTCGGCTCGGGAACAACTGGGTTCACTTCGGGAATAGCTTCGTTCGGCTCGTTAAGATGATTAGGGTTCTCCATGACAATCTGCATCGTATAAATATCTCGTATTAGTATTAAAATAATTACATAATTAACATTTATATTCAAATAAATGAAAATTTCATATTATAACATATATATTTTTCCATATATATATATATCGATAAATAATTCCTTCTCATTCTTGTCCATTGGTAATTCGGAGATTTCGCTTGCACAGTTATAGTTAAAAGATTTCAAAAATCCTTTCGTTCATTTTTTTTGAAAATCTTTTGTTCTCTATAACTTAAGCTCTTGATACCAATCTGTAACACCCCCATTTTCATATATCTCAGCGGAAGGGTCATTTGGGGTGCTACGTCATAATATAACAACTCAAGCATAGAAAACGACTCGAAAAGAGACGTTTTTAAATACATTCATTCGAAATAAAAGTTTACATCATAGGTCCCAAATTGTTTCATAATTCATACAACATTTTTGCAAATCATCTTCGAATGACTTTTATTTAATGGGCCTTCAAAACATTTAGGTTTCCATAAGCGACAACCAAAAATCTCCATCGCCGAATTACCTTCAAGGACCTGAGATAAAACATGCTAAAACGTCAACAATAATGTTGAGTGAATCCATAGAGTTTATATATATAAACAATAAAATTTCCGAACACAAGTATCATTTCTCAATATTCATCAGGATATAACGATGTGGCCAAACAAAGTTATATCGGGGGATTATTTATAAGTCTCATGACATTGAACGTTACCATCTAATTATGTTGGGGTTCCCAACAAGGTATGCCTACTATACACCCCGCTATGAGTGCATATTATTCTCTATACAACGCATCTGTTTGTGTCATAATTCCTGTCGACTTGACGATAGCCAGTCGTCCACGGATGGAGGTGCAGCCCCAATTAGAATATTCATGATAAGCGTCTACCATTAACCCGTAGTAACACAATTCATGATTTACGCAGGTCCTTTTATCTAGCGAGTTAAGCTAATTTAATAATAATCAAGACACAGCAATACAATCTCACCGGTGTTCTATTTTAAAAACAAGCATGTTATCTCCCTCGCAGGTTTATAAAACAATTAAAGTGTAAAAATGCGAAGCTATGAACTCACTTAGTGATGTCGTACGAGAATATCAATGAATAAAAACTTCGGATGTAGGCGCGTCAATCAACTAAGACCTATACAAATTGTAACGGGTCTTAGGTTTCTAGTCGATAAAAATTAACAAAAACTCATAAATTTAAATCTGTTTATGTTACATGTAAGTTTATAGATGATCATGCTCTTTGGCAACATATTTTATACACACTATAGGATTTTTCTAGGTTTTTAACTCATTTTTATTTGCCATTTTACTAGTATTGTCCAAATTAGTCCAAAAAGCCCAATAGGCACATTAAGCAAGCCCATTAAGTTATTAGGTTGATATTATCACTCAAAGACCAGGTCCTAGCCCATTAGTTAGGTCCAAGTTGATTGGGCCTAAAGTTAAGTCCATATAGTCCAATTTGTTACATTGGGCCTAGTGGCCCAATAAGGCCTTATGGCCCATTTAAGCTTATAAATGGCTCTTGTTATAATTTTTCGGGTTCTCGAGGTTGGGATACTTTTATTATCAGTATGTTAGCCTTTTAAAACTTCCAAGAAGTGGGTCCTACCACCTCGGGTTTTAGTTACAAAAAATCAGCTAGACATAAGTAATATTGTTGCGGTAGTAGAAAATTTCTTGTAATACTTTTATGTTTACGTAAATAGTCATAATTTATAATTCGTAAATGATATGATTGATATATTTATATCTTTAGTTTCATATTTAAGTGTACTTTATAGATCCAAAACCATTTTTGTACTTATTTTAAGTATACTTATACATATGAATAATTTGCTACATAAAGGTCAAGTTACAAATTCGGACTGAAATCTTACTTTTACCATTTTTGATGCCATTTACAAACCATAAGGAGTTGATTGACTATCCAATTGATTCAGAATCTACATGATTTTTAACTCAGTCTCATAGTTTAACTTTTTAACCACACCCCAGTCTGTAAATGTGACTTTTTATACCATCTGTACAGCAAGGTCAAAATCAACTAGTTTTAAGTATTTTGATCATCTCTCACTCAATATTCACTTTCTAGAAATCATCCAATTTGCCAAGTGTTCATAAGAGAATTTTCTACAACCTAATGTAATCAAATCCAACCTCAAACCTATTGAAAATTACCAAACCTACTGTTCATTACAGCCCCTAATTTCTATGATTATTTCACTTGTTTCAATGGCCATTTTAGCTATAATTAACCTAGATCTATTCATGCATTATCATTTTTATTGATTGATCATCAAATATCATACATGTACATATACAATTGAAAATCAAAAGAAAACATAAACAATAACTCATTAAACTTTTACCACAAGAAGTGTAGAAAATGATCAAATGATCAAAACAATAACAAAGCTTCAATCTTCAACTTGATCTTCACCCAAAATAAAAAGGGGGGGGGGGGGGGAAAAAAAAAAGATAAAAAAGGTGGGGGGGGGAAAAAAAAATAATTTTTGACCATCAAATTTATTTACCCAAAACGACTAGAATACTTTGTAATAGATCTCAACCCAACTTGAATATAACCTTCTTTAAAACATCTTTAAATCACCTCAAAAATATAGGATTACACTAGGTAGTTATATTCACTAGTGTGCTCATTATTTGATCTTCAAATTTTTTTTGGATTTGGTGTTTTTGGTGCTATGTATGGCGTCTAAGGAGTGAGAGGATGAGAGAAAATGCATAATTTTGGTTATAAAATGATGTGTGTGTGTTATATTGGTCAAAAGTGAGCTTATATATGATTTTAGACCAAGTGCCAAGTGTTATAGTGCATGAACAATATTGATCACCAAGGGGACACCCAATGGGGTATAAGATAAGTGGGTTGAGTTTAAAACTTAACCCATAATTTGTAAATGCGGGTATTATCAAAGTCCGATATTTAAAAATGTACGTTTTGTATCTGTTTTTCGAAAAGTAAAATATACGAGATACGATAAAATAAAAACGAATGCAACAATTATATCTACACAGTTTTTGAAAATATAAACGTCGTAAGGCTTAACGAGAATTCCGACGTTCCTTTAATAAACGTTACTTCATTACAAGTGGAAAGCCCTATTTTCTTCCCGGTTAGTCGTGAGTTCATATCTCAACATAAAAATGAAAATTATAATTAATACTCGAGAATAAAATAGCGACCTGAAGTTGACGGATTGTCACAAACACGATCAATAAACCATCGGCAATATCTAATTAACTAGTTAAGCCCGAAGCGTATCCTAGACACAGACTTAGAAGGACAATACTTGTGTAACTATTATTCTAGATGTATAAATTACTATATGGAGAGCTATCCCGGACTCTAGATCCGCTTGGTCCACTTTGCTAGATCCAGTTGAATGATAGGTCGCGATACAAAAGCACTACACAATTATAAATGGGAAAAACATCAACAAGCAACTCAACGATAAATCCATAATCAATATAAAACAAATACCAAACATCAGATCGATCAAAAAATGGCTAATCCCCAAAGGTATTAGCCCTTCAAAACGTCAAAATAATACAAATAATAAAATTAGCAAAGGTAAACTAACCGAGTAACGAAATTGCTACAAAAACTAACGAGTACAAAGTAATATAGAATTTACACCGATGTTCCGCCTATGGAATTGAATACGTTTCTCGACCTCTTCTGCTCTTTTTCTCCTCTGAAAATCGACTTTTATAGTTTAGGTATCGAGAATATGATTTAGCACACTTAAAACTCGTTTTTGAGTTTCTATTTTATATGGTCCTGTAAGTCGGTTGGATACGGCGTAGCCATGTATTAGATACGACGTATTAGGGGATTTCTAGGAGTAGGACCACGTTTAGATATATTCTAGAAATATTATATTGATTCCACATTTTGAATACGACATATCGAGTCCTCTGGATACGCGTATTATCATCATTATTCCTTTTTGTCTTTGTGAGTTGCATGGCATGGATACGTCATATCTCTTGATGGATACGGCTATTGGTCTTCAAAACAGTAATCTTCAAATATTTCATTTAAGCTCGCAGTATGTGGGCTTTTGCTAATATCACCAATTACTCCCTAATTACTGCAATTCTCAAATATAAACGATTAAGTAACAATTCTTTACAATAACTATACAAAATGGGTTAATATCATAGGATAAATGATGCTATAAAATAGACGTTATTTGATGTCATCAGCATTCCTATACTTGCAATCAGATATTGAAATATGCCAACATCAAATGCTTTTGTGAGCAAATATGCAACATTCTGATCTGTGTGAATCTTTATCATCTGAATAAGCTTCTTCTCATTGGAATCTCTGATAAAAGACTCTAATCTCAAGGAGCTTAGTCCCTTTGAGTAAAACACTGGATTCTTAAGTATGCAGATTGGTGCTTTCATTGTCAATGCAAATCGTGGTATTAAGAAATGTATCCAAAATGTTCCATTTGATTTTGAATCCAGAGTACTTGTCCACAGCAACTAGCAGCAGCCATATATTCTGCTTCAGTAGTAGAGTTGGCAACTATAGTTTGCTTCTTGCATTGCCATGAAATCAATCTGCTTCCAAGAAATTGACAACCTCCTGTTGTGGATTTCCTGTCTAAACTTGCACCAGCATAGTCACTGTTAGTATAAGCTTCCAAATCAAATGGTGAGTCCTTAGGATACCAAAGGCCCAATTTAGGTTGACCTTTCAAGTATCTAAAGATTCTTTTCACAGCATGAAGATGTGAAACTTTAGGTGTGACTTGGAATCTTGCACAAGCACATACAACAAACATTATATCAGGCCTTGAAGATGTTAAATACATCAATGAGCCAATCATTGATCTATATAAGTGAACATCAACATCTTCAGCATTTTCATCCTTCATCAAAGGCTTTGAAGTCTCCATAGGTGTACTTGCTGTCTTCACAGTTGAAAAACCAAACTTCTTCAAAATTTCATCCACATACTTGTCTTGACTGATGAAAATCCCATCATCTTTTTGTGTCACTTGTAGTCCTAAGAAGAAAGTGAGCTCACCCATAGAACTCATCTAGAACTTCTTGTGCATCAATTTCTCAAACTCAGTGCATAACACCTTTTTAGTAGATCCAAAAATAATATCATCAACATATACTTGAACTAGTAGAATATCAATTTTGACTCTTTTAATGAACAAAGTCGATATATCTGACCTCTCTAAAATCCTTTGTCCAATAAAGAGGTAGAGAAAGTCTCATACCAAGCTCTAGGAGCTTGATGTAGACCATATAATGCCTTTTCTACCTTATAAACTCTGTTAGGGAATTTAGATCTTCAAACCCTAAAGGTTGACAGACATAAACTTCCTCTTCAATCTTGCCATACAGAAATGCACTCTTCACATCCATCTGGTATACTACAAAGTCTTTAAATTAGGCATTGGCTAAGAACAACCCAATTACTTTAATCCTAGCAACTGGAGCAAAAACCTCATCATAATCTATTCCCTCCTCTTGAGTGTAATCCTATGCAACCAGCCTTACCTTGTTTCTAATCACAATACCTCTTTTATCTTTCTTGTTCCTTTACACCCATTTAGTACCAATGGCTCTTTTACCATGTGGTAAATCCACCAAGGTCCAAACCTATTGTAACTTGAACTGCAAAAGCTCCTCTTGCATAGATTCTATCCAGCTTGGATCTTTTAATGCTTGGATTACCTTTTTGGGCTCTTCCTGGGATAGGAAACAAGAAAACAGACAAGTATGAAGGTCTTCATGAGTTTTCCCTTCATAAACAACACTAATAAACCCTTGTTCATTTGTAGTCTTTGTCATTCTCCTTGTCAGTACACAAGACTGTACATCATTAATCACATGATCAAGTGAATGATCTTTATAGATTCTTGTATTTAGAGTAGAAGGAACTGGATATGTGGTAGTAATGTTGCTCATATCCACTTTTGTTTCATCACCAAAGAAATCAACATGTGTGGCTTCAAGTGGAGCAGTAGTAAATGTTGGACTAACAAATAAATATTTAAGACTACCAGTAAAACATTTGTACTGCAATAATTAATACTGTTGCCTACACATTAACATCTTGAGTTACTAGTTTTAGGTCTCACTAGATCATCCAATTTCCACTTTCCTTGTTTACACCTTCAACATCCTTCTTTCTAACCCCAGCTCACTAGCAGGTTGTGGTTCATCATTACTTAGCAATCCTTTGAAGAAGAATCAAATAGTGGAACCATCTTCCACAGTGGCATCAAAAGTAGTCTTGGCTAAAACCTGTCTCCTTGCTAGAATGACCTGCACCAATACTTTCTTCTGTACCTACAAAATCATTAGAGTTTGTACCTGCAACAACTGGCACATAATTCATTGATTTTGTTAGAACATCAATATCGAAATATCCCCCCCAACTTATGGTCCATCACTTGTCAATAATAGGCTTATCTCCAAGAACCTAAATGCAAACTTTTCTTCTACTTTCCCTGTTCTAATGTTGTATACCCAAATCCCCTTACTATTTAATGAGTACCAACAAAGAATCAATCATCTACTTTTCCATCAAACTTGCCTAAATAATCTAAGGTATTAAGAACATGACACCCAAATGGTCTCATGAAGCTTAGAGCAGGTGTTCTACCTCTAAACAGTTCATAAGGGGTCTTGTTATGAGGCTTGACAACTAATACCCTATTCTGCACATAGCAAGCAGTATTAACTGCTTCAGCCCAAAATGTAGTAGGTAACTTAGAGTCGTAACATGGTTCTAGCAGCCTCAATTAGTGTCCTATTTCTCCTTTCAGAACAACATTGTGCTGCGGCGTTTTAGCTATAACTAAATTCCTCTAATGCTTTCTTTCACAAAATTTACCTCATAACACTATTCTTGAGACGTGTATAAAAGGAACCCTAAGGCACAATGTTATGTACGTGATTAAAATATCAATAGAAGCATTAGAGCTTAATAGCAAATTAGTATTATTGTTTCTTCTTAATTCTTGTGTTAAGATTCCAAATTAACACTTGATATTCATAGTCGGTGTCTCTCACATAGTTGATTTAGATTTATTCAAGTTAGTTATCGTCTTACAAAAGGCTAATCAGATCATATACTAAGGACCTACAGAGTTCTAAATCTTGAACTTACAAGAGTCTTTGTGTTGCTTTCCTTTAAGACAAGCAACACAAGTTTGGTCATTTTCAAAACGTTTTGTAGGTAAACCTATCACAAGATTTTCTTTAACAAGTTTATTAATAGTTTTAAAGTTTACATGACCTAGCCTCCAATGCCATAACATTGATTTATCAAGTGTGGCCTTTGCAACAAGACAAGTTAAACTCTCTTTAGGAACAATATTCTTTATATCAACACTGTACATATTGTTCTTTCTAGGAACTTTAAGTAAAACCTAACTTTCATCAGCTAACTTAAAGTCAGAAGACAGAACAAAACATCCAGTGTCAGTAAAAAGAACATTGTTCTTTTTATCACGCATCTATGAAACACTAAAAAGGTTAAAGTATAACTCCTTAACAAAGTACACATCCTCAAAATCAAGCTTACCAGTTTTAAGAGTTCCTTTACCAGTAATTTTCCCTCCTTTGGCTCCTCCCCCAAAGGTAACATATCCTCTATCAATTTCCTTGATGTTTGAGAGATAAGACATGTTCCTTGTCATGTGTCTTGAGCATCCACTATCAGCATAGCCTTAATCTTCTTTTTGTGGATGACCCTGCACATAAAAATAAGGAAATTAGTTTCCTTTGGGGACCCAAGCCATACTGACTTAGATCTGCCTCGTGCATCAACATAATTATGTATCTTTAAAGTAATTGATGCACTATTAAGTTTGGTAGGTCTCCAAACCTAACACGATGAGGCCTTAACAACATTAACCTAATTTGCCCTCACAGCATTAACTACTGTTGAATTTGGCCTAGCAGTATTAACTGCTTTTGACCTAGCAGTATAAAATTTTCCCTTAGCAGTATTAACTTTTTGCCTAAAATTTTTGTTAGTTAATGTTGTTCTTATTTGATAGGGCCTCTTTATAGTTGATTGTGTTGATTTAGAAAAACATGACATAGTTCTAGCACTATAAACTGTAGTTTTGGGATGAGTAGTATTAACAGGCCTAGCAGTATTAAGTGGTCTTAAGCCAGTTTTCATTAAAACTGCTTTTGGAACAATGTTCATGTGAGCACTAGGGTGAGCCTTTTTAGTAGAATAATTGTAATCCACCCTTGCATAATTATTCCCAGATACCACCCTTTCCCTTTGATGGTAAATGCAATCAGCCTACACATGGTCAAAACTTCCACAGACAAAACAAGCTTTATTGTACATCACAAAGTTACTTCTTAGCTGTTGGTACTTCTGATTATTCTAGTTTCTTTGATTTCCCCTAGGACTTTGTGACATGTACATTTTAGCATACTTAACTGGTTTCCTAACTAGTTTTTCTTATTGTTTAGGTCTAACAAATTCTATCTTAGCAATAGTAGGAAACATAGTTTTCTTTTCTAACTTATCATCTGACACCAACTCCTCAACCAACGGGGCATCAGGAGATTCCCTAACTTTATTAGAAATATATTCACTAACACTCTTACTAGTCTTAGGTCCATAGCCTTAAAACTTAGGCTGTTGGAACTCCTCTAGAACAGAGTAGGACAAATCAAGATTTGGGGGTGAAAATAACCCTGTATGGGGGAGGTAGAACAACATTATAGCTTATAAACCTCACACCCTTTCTACTTTTATCAGTTATCTGACTCCCTATTAATTTGTCTAGACTCTTAGAAGCATTATCAAAATTTTCAATTTTAAGTTGATTGCTTTATTTTTCTTGCTTAAGCTTTTCTAACTCACTTTTAAGCATACTAATTTCTGAGTCTTTATATGAGATGTCTCTTTTGAGAACAGCAAGTTGCTCACAAAAAATAACCTCATTCTTTTTGTAAAATACAAGTTGCTCTTCTACAGATGCTAACCCTCTTTTATAAGTAGCTAAATTGAACTCAGATTTGTTAAACTCAATTCTTAAATCATCAAGTTAAGTTTTAAGAGTTTCAAAGCTTTTTAGACAGGTTTTTAAACAAATTTTTTCATTATGTATCTCAAAGTCTAAAAAGCCATAAGAGCCATGCTTGTAGGGACTTCATCATCTGCCATATAGCTCCAGTCAAAACCAGCTCCATCAATAGCCACCATGGCTTTGGAAGAAGTTTCTTCCACATTTACAGTCCTTCTAGAGCTGTCTTGATTCATGTTCCTGCTATCTTGGTTCCTAGGTCCTCTGCATTCCCTTGCAAAGTGTCCCATCTTGTGGCAGTTGAAACACTCCACCTTGGACTTGTCATATCCAGCTGTGTCACTCCCATTGATAGTGATCTTTCTACCAGTTTTTTGGAAAAACCTTCTTGTCCTCATGCTCAGCAATGCTAACTGCCACTTCAAATCTATCTCTTCTAAGTCATCTTCATGGATTTGTTCAAGGTCCTCATGTACAAGTTGAGACCCGTTTGGTTGATTGGCCAAAAATGCATAAACAGTGGCATCACTTAAGTTAGCAGTACTAACTTGAGTACTAGCAGTGCTAACTTGAGTGCTAGCAGGGCTAACTTGAGTGTTAGCAGTACTAACTCCATAAGCAGTATTAACTTCATTAGTACTGCTAGGGGATGACACAAAAGCCATATTCTGAGAACTTGAGCTTGAGCTTGAGCTTGCAGTTCCTTTAACCTCTTGTTCAACAATCTTGAAATTGTTGTAGAGATCATCAAAGCTCATTGTGTCTAGATCAGGTTTATTCCTCCAGACCACAACATGAGTATTCCACTCAGAAGGCAGACTTCTCAAAAATTTCAAATTGAGATCTTCTTGTGAAATATTTTCACCCAAGATAGCCAGCTGACTTACAATCTTCTGAAGCCTGTTAAAAATAGAGTCAAGAGACTCTGTGCTTGGAGCACTAAAGTTCTCATACATTTGCTTCAGAAGAGTCTTCTGAGTCTTCTTTGTGGCTTCATTACCACCAAATCTTGTTTGTATAGCAGCAAACAAAGTCTTAGCATCCTTGTACTGATTAAATGTCATTAGATGTTCATTAGGAAGTGCCATCAGTAACATACTTCTTGCCTTCACATCATTCTTCTTTTGAACCTTTTCTTCAGTAGTTACAGGACCTGGTATTAGTGAAGTTGAGGTACCATCAGCATTTGTTGTTGTTTGAGCTACTGGTTTGAATGAGTTTCCATTCTCTATGACATCTCATAGAGCATAGTCTTGTACTTAAAAGTATTGCTCAATCCTTAGCCTCCACATATCATATTCACCCTGTTTGAGAATGGGCAACTTTGCAGTAGTTGGTGGTTGGTGCAATTTACTAGATCCATCTTTCCTTCGTGAATAAAGGCGTTCTTCTTTTTAGTCTTGTCTTCTAGATCAAGTTTTAGAACACAAGCTTTGATACCACTTGTTCAATCCCAACTTAAGATAGTTTCCTTAGACTTGTAAAGGTTAAGTTAATTTGGATTAATCCGAAAACACTTTGGTTAGAACCTTTGTGAAATACTACTTTGAGTAATGCGGATTCTATCTCTTTAATTACTTAAAAGGAAATTTTAATGAACAGTAAATTGTCATGAAACAATGTATTAATGGAAATAGCTCCAATTATTATTATCAATATTTCTTTTTTTTTAGTTTTTAGCTTTCAAAATTTCTAGTTAAATTTTAATTTTCATAAATTAGCTTATGTAGTTTTAATTCAGTTTTTAAAAGCTTATTGTAATCTTAGTTTCAAAATATTGTAATCAGTTTTCTAGTTAATAAAATCATAAGTTTTATTTTAATAATCTGTCATAAGCTCTTTACTCTCAAATGTTGTTGCTACTGTTTCATAAGCTTTTCATAAGCTCTTATCTAGCTCTTTGAGGTATATCCTATATCATAACACGAGGTCGATTCTTGGACTTGGCTAGTTTCTAGAGAGAGAAACACATGAGAGAGATTTTCTAGTGAGAGAAAATGTGTTTTATAAGAAAAGAACAAATGACTCGCTTACCTCTTCCAAAGTTGAAAGAGGCTTATATAGTTTTTACAAAATTTTGGGTATTAGTACCCGGCTTAAAACCGAAAGACATACGATTAACTATAAAACTACGAGCTATTATAAACAATAAATATACGGGGTGACCAATTTTTTTTCTAATATCTAACAATCTCCACCTAAGGGAGGTCACCCCTAAAAATACTAAACTTAATCACTTCAGTCTTTAGCTCGTAGACATTTGATATCTTGTACATTTGGAGGTAGTGATCTTTTGATTCATCTTTGACTTGTCTTCGATTGTGATCTTGAGCTTTCATGAGATCATCTCCCAAACATAATATTACATCATCTTGTAATGGATCTCCATCTTGTTCACTTGTGAAGAAATACACGATATCAGAGTTTGCGGAAGCTTTGACACCTTTATGAGGTCTTTCATAACTTCATAACAAGTGTAGGTTGTGTCTGAGTATTCGGTTATTCACTTGATATCTTAGGAACTGGGAAATTCCATCTCCATCTCCATCTTTAAGTTATCTTGTAATGAAACAGTTAGCAATAAAGAGAAAATTGATTTGAAAAATCAGTCTAAGTGTTTCTTATGAAAATATTTTGTAACACTTCGAGAGTTTTGATTGTTTGTCAAATGTTCAATAACCGTCAATTCTTATACTGGAACAAGTTTGATTCACACAGAATCGCACCATCGTTTCTTTCCAGTTGACACAAGTTTGATTCTTGTAGAATCGCACAAGTCACCTACCAAGAGCTTGTTTGATGTTGGCTCTAGCAGGATTTCCATCTTCATTGTGAAGAACCTTCGTTTCACTCGGATGTTCTGGCAATATCACAAGGATAATGCGTAGGACTCTTAGGATAGACTTGTTTCCACAGTGTGTGAAAGACAAGAGAATTGGATATGTGTCCTAACGAGATTAATTGACGATCTCTTGGCTCTAGACTCAATAGTGCGTTTTGGTTCTAGTAATCGGAGGCTGGAGCTGACTGCCACCTGTTCAATATCAACTAACTCGGAGTGAGAAAGTCAATAGATAACGTGTTTAGTCTCCGTGAGAAATGAAACAGAAATCTTTTGAGAGATTCTGAGTGGCTAGGGAGGGTTGTGCATTGCATCACTGGGTCCATGATGTCGATCTTCAATGTCAGCAATCATCTTAGTGATTCTGGCAGCATATGTATTGACCCGGTTTCTGCCTAAGTGTATGGAGGGCTTCTTTCTTTACACCCTTTATCCTTACAATTCTTTTTAATTCTTCAACCCCTTCAGTGCTTACCGAGACTTCATGACTAGAACCTTGTTGGGTTTATTCCAGTACTAGCTCCATCTCAGTCGGCACTTTTCCCTTATTCTCACTTTTACTCCTTTTTTATGTCATACCTAAGGACTTCTACACTAACTAGTGGATTGTCCCTGGGTAGATCCCTCCGGTTTTGGCTGGATCATCGGGAATAGTACCTAATCTTACCAACCTTATAACTCCAATTAAGTAAAATGCATGGTCAGTCTTTTGGTACAGTTCTCCTTTCCATAAAACCATTGAAAATTCAATTAAGGCACTTTATGATATAAATATCCAAGCGTTTAGTACCTCGATCGTTTTTGATTTTCAAAACGCTCCCCCTCAAAATGTGCTTCGGTATTCGAAATTGTTTAGCACGTTTGGGCGGAGTATATGAGTCCTAATAATCACAGATATTATTATACACATATTTTAATCACATTTTCTCCCCTTATCAAAAATTTTAAACCCTTTGACATTTTGGATATCAATTGATTTAAATATGTTATAAAATTTGGGAGAAAAGTGTGGCCTTAATTCGCAAGTCGTGTAAGAGACATATAACTGCTCCCCCTCAATCGTTGAGGGATATAAATTACTCCTACACCGAACCATCAATAGATTTACTAGCTACTAATGTACAAGGTATATTATTCACAATAAGAAATAAGATTGACCTTTTGATTGTAACGACGATGTCGTCACGTTGTTCTGTTGATCAGCCTGTAGTCAATATCTCTTATTCTTCCTCCAACAAAGCTTTCTAGACTTCGATAGATCCTTCTGATCTGTAGTCTTTTCTCGATAGCTGTGATGAAGTCTTTGCTTCTTCTCTTGTCATCCTCTGACCACTTCCTGGTCTCCATGCCCTTATTGTACTCGAACAGATGAAAGTCTTTAACCATTTGGTCCAGCTTTTCCATGACTCTTGTCAACGTCCCATCACTAAACTTGTGAAGCTCATTCAGCCTCATCAGCTTTCTTTGATTATTTCTGTCTCTGTAGACAACTGCTCTTGGCTTAGGGACGATCGTATAGTCTTCTTTGAAGTAATAGTCAGCTGCATCCCAATTAGGACGTTCCAGGTTGATCTTTGTTTGGTAACTTTCAATCCCGAGCTGTAAGTCTCCCACACGATTCCTGATCACCAGGTTTCTTATCCACATGTTGACTGCTGTGTGAAGACTGATCTTGTCTGTCTTGGGCAGATGGTTGAGCTTTTCTTGAATATTGAGAAGGAACAGATCTTCAAAATCATTTGGATGCAGATTTTTGAAATCCTTTTCCGAGATCTTGTATTCTTGGTAATCAGCTCGGCGAAGGATTATCTCTCTCAGATAGTTGTATCCATATTTTTCAAACACTTTGACACTGATCACACTGAGAATTCGCATCTGCGATCTGACTGCTTCACGATCAGAGGACTCACTGTGTTCAACTTGTTTGTGATGTAGAATTTCCTTTTCTTTCACAAAACCAACCAGTAGAGTGATGCATAAGCCGCACTGATGTCATAACCGCGTTCACTTTCACCCAACAAAGATGGAACTAAACCTTCAAGTCCAAAGTTCTAGATAACGAGCGCTTTTGAGCTTGGGATATGTATAAGGCAAATTTTTCCGCTCTTTGTCACCTGTCAGAAGATAATCCAGATCCTTATTGAAGAAGAATTGTGGTTAAAGTTACCTGTCCTAGTGGTCCTCCTAAGGGCAGTGGTTCATATAATAATTTGCAGAATAGATCCCTCGGGAATAAACCAAATCACCCTTATCCGTCAGCAGCTATGGCCTTCATCCATCAGATATTGAAGAAAGATGATGTTTCTTATGAAAGGCTTAACAAGGTTGACAGCTTGACCTCTAAAGCTTTGCAGAGCTTCTTCTTTCATGTTCGTCTGCAGAACCATTTGATGAATGACCCAATATCATACGTCTTCCTTTGAAGCTTGTTCTCTGCGGCAACTTGATACGTTGTGGCGTATGTATTTGCCCAGTTATTTTCTGGTTTCGGGAAATCATTCGGGGGAATGGTCCATTCTAGTTCAGGTGTAGCTGGTCTCTCGCCTTCAGGAATCAGCTTAAACCACGTAGTGGTCGACACATTGGGAATGTGAGCGTTATCGGTGTCCTCCAGATCTGAGACATGCCCTTTATCCTACATTGGAATGTTTTCTGTAGATTGTTCAGAATGTTTTGATTCGGGATCAGATCTGTGCATCGAAGAGTCAACACCAACATCTCTTGTGTCAGTGATCTGCCATCCAGTTGAGGTAAGAGCTGGATGTTGTTTGTAAGCAGATGCGTCAGACTCCCATGGTTTCTTCAAACTTTGCTCATCATCTTTTGTAGAAGGTTGAGCTGACCCAGAAGCACCTGAATCGTGTCTTCTCCTTTTTGCTGACTTACCTGGTTTGATCCAGCTGAAGGGACTTCATCATCATCATCGTCTTCAGCATCATCACTGTCATGCTTTCTTTTGTGGTCTATAACCCTGTCTTAACTTCCTTATCCATGGCATCTTCATCTGCTATTAATGCTTCCATAAGAGCATGGTATAGATGGTAGTGGGCAGGATTTCTGTTTGTAGTCTTGTTCTTATTCATGTGCTTGAAGAGAGCACCCTTTAGATCAAATTCTTCAAGATCAACTTTATCAGTTGACCTGATGGAGTAAGTTGACTCTTGTTTCTCCTTACCTTGTTCCCTTTTGATTTTGATAATCTCTTTCTGACTCTTTTCAGATTCTTGATTCTTGATAGACTCTGAGCCAGGCAGCACAGAGTATTTCTCGATTAAATCTGCAGTGTGTCGTTCAAGAATCCTAAGGAGAGCATCATTAAGTTTTGTTCCTAGATATTTATCGACAACCGTAGGAACTTGGGATTTAATTGAAGCTAAAACATCAGCAGAGTGATCAGTCTTCTTTACTTCAGACATCTCTTCCAATCTTGCCACTCTTAGCTGAAGGGTGATGAAAGGAGTGATCTCTGGGAGAGATGTGGTGATTGTTGTAGCTTCCGTGTTGATTGGTGGAGGTGTGACAAGTAAAGAAGGTTTAGGTGATGAGAAATCAGTGACGGGAGCGATCACTGGAGGAGTTGACGTGACGGTCTGATGACTTGGATTAGGTATGGTGGAATCAGACTCATCCACAACTTTAGATTTCTCTTGATCATCTTCGATTGGTTTGTCATAAAGAAATTGATCCCCAAAGTTATCTGTGTCTTCGAGATTTTTCATGGAAGACATAGAACCAGAATGACTTTCTGGATTATCTTCGATGACACGTTCGTCTGTTATGAGCTTTAGGTTTTCATGAACCTTTGGGTAGGAAGTAGCGAGGAATTCATCATCCATGTGCTCAGGGTTTGGTCCAGCAAGAGATACATGTACTTTTCCAGAGTTTGATCCAGTCTGGTCTTCTTGCATGGGCTTAGGGTCTGGTCCAGCCAGAGCCTCATGTGCTTTTTCAGGGTCTGATCTAGCCTGGCCTTGTGTACTAACAGGTATGCTTACTCCTGATGATACTGTAGACGAATCTACTTCACCTAGTTCTTTGTCACCTTTAGGAGCAGCGACTTCTATTTCACTTTTTGTTCGTTCTGAATCAGAAGTTGATGAAGATTCATGGATCACTTTCTCTAATGTATCATCTTCCGGTTGAGAGGAGGGTCCAGTTGTTGAATCATGAGGTGCTTGATCACGCCTAACAAGGATAAACTGACCGGTAGTTCTTTTCTTCTTTGACAGATCGATCAGGGAATGAGCTACTTGTTCTTCGGTTACTATGGCCTTACCCTTGCCTACTACTTCAGGCAGTTTGGTAGTTGTTTCAGATACTGGATCTCTGATCGTTACTCCTCCAACAGGTGCCCGACTTTGTGGCAGAAAGGTTGGATCCAAGCTAAGCTTGATAGCTCGTTCTATGTCAGCATCAGCTCTTTCACCTTTTCCCTTTTCTTGATGCGCATCCAAACTCATCTTCTTAGCCAGTTCGAGATCAGGATCATCACCTTCTTCTTGAGGAACAAATTCTTGTTGAGCTTCATCATCTTCATCAACAAGTTGGAAATAAGGCTTTCCTTTTCTCACTTTCTGTGGAAGCTTACGCTTAGAAGGTTTCTTTGTCAGAGACTTAGGATGTTTGGATGAAGGTGACTTTGTTGGTTTGACTAGAGTAGTAGTTGTGGGCTTCTTGGGTGGAGCACCCTTTGTTGCAGGTTCAGGTTGATTGCTTGCACTATCTTGTGGTGTTTTCTTCGTATTCTTAGCAACCATTTCCAGATACTTTGGATAGTACAAAGATTGTTGAATGGCTTGAGTAATCAATTGTTTGGGAATTGTGATTCCAAACACTTCATTTGTTTCACCTTTCGAGATAAACTTGAGATTACCTAGTAGAAAGTCATCCCCTGGAAGATGACAAGGAGACTCAGGTCTTTTATGTACATCACTGGTGCTTCCCAGATAGTAGATTATCATCTTAGTAAACCGCCCGTAAGGAATGAGGAGAGGAACTGCTTTCTTCTTAGGGTCTTTCAGACTGGCTTCATGACTTGCCTTGTGTGAGAAGAATGTCTGAATCCCTTGAGTAAACTCTTCCCATAACAGTTCTGCATGATCAACATTTGTTTGAGTGACGATGCCCCACAACATTTGTAGCACTGGGTGTCTTGGTTTGTCACTACCAGATGTCTTTCCGGTTAAGCACTGGTTAATCATTGTTAGAATTGCTCTCCATGGCTGATATACATAATTCACACGTATATTGGAGACAAATTCTACAGGTTCAGGGTACCCCAGCTGATTTACAAAATCAATCACCGTGTCACCAGTCGGAGGTAACTCAAATGGGTGAGCTGGGTCGACTGGAGTTATGTCTAAGGCCTTTCTAAGAAGATCAGCACTTAGATTGAACCATTGTTCATCAACTTGACAGCTATAAACCCCAGTCTTCTCGTCATACTTCATAGAGTTCCAGAACTGCTGAATGTAGACTGCAGGAACACTAGCAGAGGCAGAGAAAGCTCTGAAGAAGTTGGTGTTACGCAAGATGTCCACTGATATCTGAAAGATGGGGTTCTTCTGTATCTTTTGAGCATCGAAAAGAAGATTGCTTTTCCCGATTTGTAACCATTGAGAGCGAGGTACAATCTGCTCATCTGTTCTTGTTGGTACTTGAGCGGGAACATTTTGCTCTGCCATCGTATTCTGCATAAGAGTAATTAACAAAGGAAACAAGCATGGCAGAGAAACGATGTTAGAGAGGAGTCATGACATGCCTCGGCTGATTAAGGCAGAATTATCCAACATGATCAATTACATGTTAACTAAGCCCGGATGGGTGTTAGAAATGTAACTTGGTCATTGGAATGGGCCTCAATTGATTGATGGGCTTAATGGGTCAAATTTATGAAAATAAGCCCAAACCGCCGCCTAGCAGTTAGACAACACGCCGTGAGGTAGATTGAGCAAATCGCCGCGAGGAAATAAAATTTGAAAAGGGCTGGTTGATTATTTTAATATTATAAAATATTTGACTAAACGGCAGCGGTTTACCTGTGCGAATAAAATAATACAAATTTAGGGCAACCCGCCTTCATCAAACTGCCATGAAGCAACTCGCCATAGTTGATAATAAATATCGACGTGGCGGGTTGACTATTTTAATAATAAAATATAAATTTCAACCAAACCACTCCCATGCGGTGGTTTCCCTGAAATAATAAAATATTATTAAACGCAAACCGCCACCAAGCATCTAAGCAACTCGCCATGATGAAATACTACTTCTGATTCAAAACACATTCTCATTTGGTAAACCTAAACACAACCTAAAGCATTCCTAAACTTTTCTACGCATCAGATACACACTAGCAACATCCTTAACCACAAACCAACAGCTTATGACTTTCTAATAGTCAAACCGCCACCTAGAAATCGCATAAGGCACACATATGTTTGCAAAATGGATAAACAGATATATATATAATTGATCACACTCCCATTCCGTACCTTTCCCCCTAATCAATTTCAGTTTTCAAACAACTTTTAATTTTCGAACCCTAATTATGAAACCTAGCTATTCAGCTCATTTTAATGTATTTAAATTCGATTCCTTGAGTCTATATATACATTAACATGCATAGAACAATATTTGATGATTATCTTTGCAAGAAATACACTTGAAATCAATGATTGGAAAACTTTTCTTGGCGGCGAGTTGCGTACGAGATGTGTGTGTGTGTTTTTTGTTTGACCAGACGTTGAAAGTTTGACCAAGGGCAACCCGCCACTTCCTTTTATACTCTACCTTTTGAAATTGGCAGATTTAGTCCCTGTGGTTTCTATCTTCTTTTATTTTAATGTTTAAGCATTCCTAAGGTTGTCCAAAGTTTGAGTCTTGGCAGATTTAGTCCTTATTGATTAAAAACTAGGAGACATGTAGCAATTTGCATTAAAGACCCTAAGCATTATACCCATAGACATTTTTTTGGCCCTTTTGAGTTAAAATTAACTCCCCTTCAAACACTGACCTATTAGAATACACAAACATTATCTTAACAGATTTTAACTTAGGTGGTATCTTCTTTTACTGACCAAATTTTCAACACTCCTCAATCACTTCTAATTGAAACCAGTGTGATACCAGATCCTCCCAATCACTTCTAATTGAAACCAGTGTGATGAGGTAAATTTTCAACTTCTTAAAGTCACTCTCTCCCTCAAATAACGACCTATTTTCTATTGAAAGAGCTGCAGTCGTTGATTGAGATGTAAAAGTTACGCGCACACCCATAATGTATGGATTTTAAGTAATCCATGCCCCTATATATATATATATATATATA